>JANZXP010024320.1:0-13149 GCA_027576715.1 Erythroxylum flavicans
CCTACTATATATCATGCAACTCAGTACATAACACTTGGAGATTACACAACCTCTGCTTGCTAAATACTTTGATGGCCCTTTTAGCCGCTTTCAATTTCTTTGTTAATTGATAAGCCTTATATCCATTGACTTCAGTCCACTAGGCATGGGATAGCATCTCCATAAAACAGTCAGCCTGGAGTAAGCCATAAAAAAATTGAAATGGAGCACCAATCCTAGGCCCATCGTATATCTGTTGTATGAGAATAGAAGCATGATCAGATAATTCAGGCTCCCCAAACACCGCTGAAGCACAAGGGAATATGCTGAGCCATTGTTGATTAACCATTGCTCTATCAAGTTTCTTCCGACATGTGAACCATCGTCCGAGACCTCTAAGATCCACCAATTCAGTATGTCGGAAAAGATGAGTGAGTTCATTGCCAGAAACATTTGGTGACGATTTCAAAATATCGTTACTGAATGTTTGATATTTAGTGACAATTAAAAGTAGTCGTTGCTTAATGTATATGGTTTCGTGACGAATTATAACTTTCGTCACCAAATTAAATATTGACCTTTTGGTGATGTTTGGAAATATTGTGGCAAAATGCATAACATTTAGTGAAGATTTATGAAGATCGTCGTAAAATGTTTGACAAGTTATGGTGACGTTTCTAGATTGCCTCGTGATTGCATTATTTCACGACCAATACTAGAAATCATCACCCATTGCTCTCGATTGTGCGACGATTTTCGCTAAACGTCGCTAAGGATTTTATCTTGCATGACACTTTTTGATTTCGTCAATGAATGTTAAGTTTTTGTGATGAACGCTTTTAAATGTCGCAAAAGGGTTTCTTTTAGTGACGAATATTTTTTTGTCGAAAAAAAATCTTCGAGAAAGTGTTCCTTTGTTCTAGTGTGTGCTTAATGGTGTTGTGAATGTAGTTACTGGTGATGAAGACCATAGTAATCAACTAGTTGGTTTGAGGACTGAGCAAGTCGTCACATATATTTCAACTAAAACTCTTGACAATTTTATTATAGACAATATAGAAATCTAGACAATGGTGCAAATGATTTTAGCTCTCAATATTTGGAGCATTTTCAGATGAATTGGGTCAACATAATGACTCCAATTACAACTATTGGGCAAACTGAGAATCAAGAGATAGAGGATATTGAACAAATAGAAGACTGTCTAATAGTTATTACCCATGTCCTGTACGTCCCTAACAATTTTTTGTGAAATCCAAATCTTCAAAAAAGAAATCTACTAGAAAGAGAGAGCCAAATCTCAAATACCAGAAATGATGAATGAGCTTTCCAATGAAGATGAAACTTCAGTGGTGTTTATAATTATTTCTTGTTGTTGTCTATTATGCAGATAGTCATACTATTTTCCTCAGAGGTTTTGTTCTTGGGTCATATTGCAATATGACGGTAGGCTTAAAGCTGAACTCGTTGCAATGTCAATTTAGTTTAACTATAATTAAAATTCTTTTCTTTTTTGAAAAAAAACCTTAAGGGTATTACGGAAAGTCAATGAAAGAAATTGAAAGTGTCCATTATGAAATTTCTTTAGCTGGTATTGAAAGTTAATTTGTGAGGATTAGGACACTCAACCTTCCAGTGACATCATTTTTATTATATAAATTTTTATTTTATTAAAACCAAAAATATTACATTAATACCATTAACTATTACTTTTTTGAAATAAACCAACTTAGGCATGACTAGACATTGGATAGGAACAATAAGTGGTTTCTTGATCTTATACAGAGTAGCTAGCTATAAAAGAAAGGAATGATTAGGCATAAGTAACTTGTGCCATATTTATGGTACCAAACAAACCTTGGGATATCCTAGTTTTATCATTCCTTAAATTTTGAGATGCTGAATTTGTTGAAGGTAGATTGAGACAATGGAATGTATCTTATTTTCTGAAGTCTAGTTGGCAGCTGGGAGTGAGATATTACAATTTTGTGGGAATAAACCATTGGCCCTCTATGATAATTGAACTAAATTTAGAGTTCCATGAGCTGAGAGCTTGTGGAATTCTAGTTAGGGGGCCTAAACCTGTCCAATTGTCATGTAACAAAAAAGCCTTCTCCCTATTTCCAAGCTTTCAAAAAACCATAGGCTCTAAGATAGGTCTTACTTTCAAAAGCTAAGTCAACGACCAAGAAAATGTTGATTTTATAGGAACCAAAGGTTAGAACCTTTAAGAATGTAGCTATGGAACCATTTGATCCATAATGAGTTCTTATCCAATAAGATGGTCCAAAGATTTTTTAACTAAGCAATTCTATTAAAGGTCCCAATAGAGGTCAATCCTAGTCCACCATCCTCTTTTATCATAAATACATATGACCATTTGACATTGGCAAAGTGGTTGTATAAGTTTAAATTCCCCTAGAGAAACTTTCTAAAACTTCTTTGGCCAGAGTTATGCTAGAAGACCAATAAATATCAAGGGAATTCAAGAAAGATTTGATGAGTTGCAATCGCTCTCTAAACGAGAGCACCTTATTTGTCCGTAAGCCCAATCTTCTCTGTATTTTCTCTACTAAAGGGTAGCGTTTGGAGAATTGTATCCTTTTAGTAGTAATGGACAGCCCCAAATAGGTCAAAGAAATAGGCTTCCTGTTTATACCAATGATTTGGGAGATTTGATCCTCCATCATGTTAGCAGTATTAGCTAGAATAAAATGGCTCTTACTAAGATTCACATCCAATCCTAAAAGATCTCTAAATGTAAACAATGTCGAGATGACTAGTTTAATACATTTACTGTGGACCTTGTAGAAGAGTAAAAGGTCATCCGCAAAGTATTGGTTAATAAGCCTTATTCTCTTACATTTACTATGGAATTTAAACTGGTTGTTGCTTTTAACTTTATAAAGAAACAATTGTCTTAGTACTTCCATACATATGATAAAGAAATAAGGGGAAATGAGATCCCCTTTTCTTAGTCCTCTAAAGCCCTTGTAGATACCAGTAGGCATACCATTAATTATAACCAAATAAGAAGGAGAAGTAATACAGGCCTCAACCCATCTTACAAACATAATAGGAAATCCCAAAATCTCTAAAGCCTGAAGAATAAAGCTCCATTCAACACAGTCAAAAGCCTTTTTTAAATCCACTTTTATGATACAATTAGGGGACCTATTATTCCTTTGATACCTTTTCATCAATTCTCGAATAATAGAGACGTTATCCGCAATCATTCCTCTTTGAATAAAGGCGCTCTGATTGTCAGAAATTAGAGAATCTAGGACAATCTTCAACTTATTAACCATAATTTTAGTAATTACCTTATAGAAGGTGGAGCACATCGTGGATCTGAAATCTTTAAAGGATGAAGGGCAAGAGGACTTTGGAATTAAAAAGATATGAGTTTTGTTGATCTCTCCAGTAGCACTCTTATAGAAAAGAATTCTAAACTTGCTTTCTTCATCATAGGATCAATTTCCTGCCAAGTGTTTTAAAAGAAGTAACCATTAAAGTCATCAAGTCTTGGGGATTTGTTAAGGCATATTTGAAATACTACCTCATCTATCTCTTTCCCCTCCACAAGCTTAGAGAGAAAAACAGCTTGTTCTTGAGAGATTCTCTTTTTACTGAAAGAGCAAAGAGGAGTAGAAGTTGCTGATGTATGAGAACATCTATAAAAGCTTTTAAAATATCTCTCCGTTTTATACAGGAGATCCCTTTGTAATGAAATCTCACTATCATTAGGAAGTTTAAGGGAGAAAATTTTATCTAAGTTTTTCCTAGGAAAAAGAGAGTTAAAGAAGAATTTGGTGCATCTTTTACCTCCTTTAATCCAATTGGCTTTGGCTTTTTGTTCTATAAGGCTATCATAGCCTCTAATAGTTGACAGGTAATTTCTTAAGAGAATCATTTCAGTATCCAATAAGAGAGAATTCATAGGATCTCTTGCGAGTTTACCTTGAATGAGGGCCAGTTCATCTTTCGCTTTAGCGATAGCTATTTGTGTAAAGGAAACTATTTTGTTCATAAGATTTTTCATCTCAACTTTATTAGCCTTAAGCTTATAGAGATAGACAAATTAATGAGTTCCCTCAATCAAAAACTCCAATCCCCTCTACAGAGCCTCAGAAAATCCATCATCCTCATTCAAAAAATTGTTAAATCTAAAAAGACCTCTTCTTTCCTGAATCTGGAAAAGGTTCTCTACCTGTATTGATGATTGGTCTGAAAATAGTGGATTTATAAATGTAGTCACACTATCAGGAACTTGGGTTAGCCAATCCTGATTTACTAAGGTACGATCTAGTTTCTTCCTTAATGTCTGTCTTCTAGACTGTTTGTCGCTGCAAGTGTAGAAATGCCCCTGGTATTTTAAATCAAAAACACCCAATTTGTCTATACAATCACTAAGATCAGAAAAAAAAAAAGTTTCTCAAGTTGTAATGTCCTCCAGATTCAGTTTTATATAAGGTAGAATCAAAGTCCCTACATAGCAACCAAGGTCCATTCACTCTCTTCTGAAAAACTAACAAGCTTTCCCGTAAGAGCTTTCTTTGAAAAACATGATTAGCACCGTATATAAAAGAGGAGAAATGGTCTACCTTTACCTTGATAAGTTTCCATTTCAGGTTTATGAGTTGCATCTTTACTTCAAAAACTTTGACATCAACAAAAGTAGGATCACATCTAATAATGATTCTCCCACACTCATGGGCTTGATCGCTAAAGATAAATTTCCATCTAAAGGCTAGTTTATCCAGTATCTTAATTTTGTCAAGTATAATTTTGGTTTCCAAAAGAGAAAAAGATCCATGGATTTTAATTGTAGACAAAATCCCTTAAAACTGAGAGCTTTTTAAGGCAATTGATCTCTCGCACATTCCATTTGATGACTTTCATAAATCAAACAACTTTATTTTTAGAGCCCTTACCTTTTCTCCTATTGGATTTCCTTTTAGTGGAAAACAAAAGGTCCCTATTAAAGGGACCATCTTCCTTATTCTCATCAAAGGGTGTAGGATTTGTGTCTATCTGATCACGAATATTTGTATGCTCATTAGGGTTATCAAGCAGCTCTTCCACGATGACTACTTTTCTAGCAGCAACTAAATCAATAGTCTTATGACCTTCTATTATAGAGGGACAATGAGTTGGTTCCTCTTACGCAATGCCAGTGCCAAGATTTGATCAACTTAAGGAGCTGATTCCTTAGATACAATGCTAGTTCTAAGAACTTGATCAACTTTCCTTTCTCCCATTAGCTACTCGGAGTCACCTCTTTCAAAAGTCTTACCCATAGGAATCCATCTTTTACCTTGGGAGATAATGGAGGGCTACCATTGGTATTAAACTATCATATTATCTTCATTTAGAGCTGCTTCAATTCCTAATCTCATCATTAGGACAGATTTAGGTAAGTATTTGGGGGGTTCCATATTAATGCAGATTCTAACATATCCCAATCTCTTCCTTTTGGCTATATTATCATCCAAGCATAAAGGTTTGCCTAGGAAACTAGTAATCATACTCAACCATTTTGTTGTCCAATATTCGAGATGCACATTTGTATACATTCACCCACAAAGAAATGACTGTGTGTTTGTTTGAATGAATTTGGAAACTAGGTTGTTAAGGCTGAAAGAAGAGAGGAAAGTTAGAGACATGATATGGCCCTTGCTCAATGATCTTAAGGGCTTGAACTTTATAAGAAAAAGTGAAAATGATGTATTTATCTTATGTTATTAAATCTTCAATAAATCCTTTGCTTTTCCATGCTGATGTTGCCTATTTTTGGATGACAAAAAATATAAGCCTTTTATCCCAAAGCAATTAATAAGGGAGTTCTCCTGTGATTTAGCACCTTCCTAAAGAATTTCCAGATCTAGAGCAATAATTGTTCAACCATCTTTAGTTTTAAGAGGGCAGAAATGCAATGAAAGATCGCTAGAGCCTCTAACAACTTTTCTCCAAGTTTTCCTTTCTGCAGGAGGAATGGATGAGGATGAAGTTATTTAAGCTAGAGTTTAGGGAGAAATGGGCGACATCTATCCTGTTCTAAGGGAGGGTAAGGGAGGAAAATCCTCTCTACCAAGGTTTTACTATAAGTGAGGTTTAAGGTCCTCCATGGTAACAAAATAACTTTTGCAGAGACTAAAAAGTTATGCAATTACTAAAAGAAGTAGGTTTAGGGGTGGGAGAGATACGATTTAAAGTCAAATGGACAAAATAACTTAGTTTAACACCCTTTAAAAGGAGAAGATGCAAACAACGAGTTGAAGATCAAGAAAAGCCAATAGAATGATGATGATTTAGAGATGGACAAGGCATGGTTTAGAAGCTAGGCAATAAGGTAGCAAGGTAGAAAAGAAGAAAGGTAAGGGATGATCAGAATGAATATGGTGGAAAAGATGGCTATAGGTTAGAGAGAAGTGATTTTAAATTATTCAACTAGATGGAATTCAACATTTAAGATGTTAGAGTTGACAAACTGAGTATGTTGAGACAAACAGATTCTTAATATACTTTTCTACCAATAAAAGAGTAACAGGAGTTAGCTAAAACACTTTGTGCAAATTTGTAGATAATTTATAATGCCATTAAGTTGTTCTCATTAACAAAATATCCAAATTTACACATTTGTTTTAGTAGAATACATGAGATTAAGTGAGCTTTATCTAGTTAGATTTTGTTATAATGAGGTTATTCAAATCACGAGAAATAGATGGTGGAGAAACTTAATTCTTATTAATTTATAATAGGACAAATTGTAGTTGTCATTTCTATGTTAGACTCCAAATATAAGATGGAGGTATCACATTTTTATTATGAATAACTATGTGGTGATTAGACTCAAGAACATATTGATATCGTTCAATTATGGTATAATTTGTTTATTAATTATCAACTAAGATTGGACAAAGATTTGGATCACAATGGTTTAGTTTCAATATTAGCTTTTGGTTTGTCTTCATCTATTATTAATATAACTGGTATGTGTGTCAAATTTTAAAAATTCATCAAAGGGAAAAAAATGTCAAAACTTCTTATAATAAGATCTATTTGGAGGCAGGTTTTATGACCTCAGTTGGAAATATGCAATTCAATGTATTATCACGGTGGAAGAAGCATGAAGGTACTTATATAATCATATAAGCAACTGTATGGGACCTCTTAGCACTTTCAATAGCTATTGTTGCTTTGTAGTTTATTTTTAGTACTGGTGGTCAGATGGTTAATCCATATCATACTAGACTTCATCCTAATACTATGGAAGCCCTTACATGTGACCAAAGTTAGTAAGGTAGTGAAGATATTTTAGGTAAACTCTATTCTTTATAATATGTTAATTTTGTTTACCTTAATAACTTTAACAACCATATATTATATTATTTTATATCGTCTTTTTTATATTGATAAAGGTATGAAGACTATTCTTCCAAACGAAAGTTTCTTTGAACAAATATTCAATGATGAAGATAAATCTATTTTTTAATTATCTTATACCAAATATTAATTTAATACAATTTTTGTATAATTGAGTATAATTTACATAATAATTTTCTATATATAGATGAAGTGGTGTAAAGTTGACAAAGAAAATTCTACATTATTGGTTTTATCCATTAGCTTAACTTTAGTCTCCGACATTAATTAATTGTTTAATCATTTTTATTTAAATAATAGCATTATAATACTCTTTAATTTTGAAAATAATAGATTTTTTGTAGTACCATTGTAATACTCTAGGCAGAATTTCGAATTGATGTTATTCTTTCATATTTTGAAAAGTCCAAGTATAATTATTGAATTTTTTTATTATGAAGCAACACATGGGAACATTAATTTTCTGTTTAATGTTATAGAAAAGACATTTTCCTTTTTTATTTACGTTTCCATGCATCTTGTTCAAGTAAATAATCACTCTTCATTAATTCCTTTATATATTCATTATAGGGCAAGCCTATAATTCATTAAAACCTAACTTTGTACAAATTTCTCCTAGTGAGTAAGCATCATTTTCCATCTTCTAGTTCTATATTGCTTCGTAACTTTGTACAAAACCTATATAAGTTGGCCACGTTCCTTGATTGTTTTTGTTTATTTGGTTTTATCCTCACGTAATTGTTTTTTGCGCCTTAACAGAACAAAAAATTGGATCATTTTCAACGACCAAAATAGAAACAAAACTATTCTTAACTTTATTAACCATTCCATTATCTTTATTATATTTACTAACGTTAAAATAAAATGATTTTACTTTAAAAGTTTAACAATTAAAATTATTCGTTTAATATAATTTCTAACATAAAAAATGCAAAATTCTAATATCAATTTTAATAGTGTGTATATTGCTAGGAATTAAAATATTTTTATATTGACAAATAGCCATTTTCTAAAAATAAATTTACGATGTTAGAAAATTAGAATCATTATATTAATAAAAACTTAATATTAATTATTATTCTACATTAAGATCCTTAAGTGAATAAAAACTTAATATTAATACTATGGATTTATTCCATTTTTAGTAACTTATTACAGTTAAGTCTATTTGCTTACAAATAGATTAGTAAGTCAGACACCATTTGAAGAAAATCATGTCATCATCACTAGTTAAATGTAAAGGCTTGATTAGCTAATACATCAACTCCAGTTGCCTTTTTAAAAGTTATAGAAATCCTATTAAATTTTCATAGTATTTTGAGTCACCTTAATTCAATATTTTCGTTGAAATATATGTCTAAAATACAAAATAATGTTTAGTGATGACAACAAATACCAACATACTATTTTACAAATATTTTTATTCTTCTTAAAGTGTTATAATAATAATAATAATAATAATAATAATAATAATAATAAATCATTCTGATAATTTTAAACATCTAATATTAATTATCAACTCAATTAACAAGCATTAAAAATATCAAATTTTATCGAATTATAAATATCAAAATTTTGAACCTGGAGTCATATAGTATTAATGACATAATTAAGTGATTCCACTATTATTCTCTCGCGGTGGTAAACATAGCCATAAAGTGGCTTGCGACATGACCTGTTATTTTTCTAATAAGCTCCTTTCATCTTAGCTATGCTTCAATTATTACTTTGAAATTTTGAACAGTTTATGCATTGATTATTCTTCGATTCTCCTCCAAGCCTAGTCCGACAAAGAAAATACTATTCACGTATTTTAGAATTCCAGTAGTGTTTTGATTCAGACCTCCAACTAACCTATAATTGTGAAATAGAAGTATACAAAACATTCAAACTACTTGAAATGGTGGCTTGCTTCCCCAAAGAAAAACAAAAACTCTAACATTAACTTTAGGTGATCAAATAGCCTCAGTAGTCAATACTTCCTTAAACTCTGAAGCTGTTGACCTAGTAAGAATCTGAGATCTGTCTCAAAACAATAGAGAAGCAATCATATTCACTGCCAAGTTGAATATAATTTTCCCAATTACTTAAATCATGCATCTTTAATCAGTTAACATGATCTTTATCTAAATCTCGCTTGATGTAATGGCATTGACTTTTTCCTTTGTCTTATACGGACTGGGTAGGTTAAAGCTAAATTAAATTAGGATATATAATCTGGTAATTATATAAATGTCGTCAGGTATATATAACAATCTGGATAAAAATATTTGAAAAATTTTTAATATGATATCTTTGTTATTTAAAAACTTTAATAATATAAATATTTTTAATAATTTAAAAAAGTAAAAGATATATTTTACAAAACATAATGTGGCAATCTAGTTCTAATTCTTATCTATGGACTGAATGATAATTTATTCCCATTGACTTTTCAATGTTGATATTTGTGGAGGATACAAAAAAAATAGGGCCCAAATCATCTATTTTCATTGCTCTATACCTCCTCTATTTTATAAAAATTTATTCATTTAATAAAAAATATCCACAAAAAGGGGGATTAACCATTTTTTTAGCAGTGTCACGATCGTTTTAACCCATGACCTGCTACTATTCTTCTTCTTCCCAACTATAATTTTTTTCTTCTTTCTTTCTTCCATGTATAACTACATCTATAAATTATGTTAACCCTATTTTCGACTTCCAAATAGTTGAACAAACTCATAAGCAGATCAAAACTTAAGATTAAACATAAACATCGAAAATAAAAAATTCACGTACGTAACTCTGCATGTCTATTTTTTTGTATTTTCATCCTTTAACTCAAAAACTCCTTTCACTAAGAAATCGAAATTTAAACTGGATTGATCCACTGGTTCAAAAGTCACGGGTGTGACTTTGTCTCTCGCGCCCGTGACTTTTTCTATATATATATAATAAACTATTTAATAATAAATTAATAAAATTAATAAAATTTAAAAATAATAATAAAATTAAAAAATAAAATTGTCAAAAATAACAAATTGAATAATAATAATAATAATAATAATACATAAAATAAATAATTATAATATTATTTTTAACAGTAACTAGAAAATTAATAATAATAAGATTAATAAAATTATAAATAATAAGAAATCAAATGATAGTAATAATAATAAATAAATTTATTAATAATTATTATATATACTCAACTAGGAAATTAATAATAATAATAATTCAACCTTACCAAATTTCTTATGTTTAAGGTGTTTCCTACAAGGACAAAGTAAACCCACAAAATTTACTTAGCCAACACAATAAAATTGATAGCAATAAGAAGAGAAAGATGCTCATCGCTTTACAGTAAAACTGTCAACCTTTATATTACTCACAATTGATACAAATGATACAATGCTCCAACTCTCTCTAATGAATGAAGAGTTACTCAAATGAGCTATTTATAGGCTTTAGGAGACCTTTTGGGCAATAATACAAGAAAATGGTCTTAAGGTCACTAAGCTACTAACTTAGTTAGTGGTTGACATCTCCAACAACGTTAGACACTACTTTAGTAGGTGGTTTATATAACTTACCACTATCTCACTTATAGGTCAAAGCAACATGTGCAAAATGCTTACAAGACACCTCATCCATGTTTTTTGTCACATCATTTCACTTTCTTGATGATTCATCTCACTAACTTTGCCACATCATCCATGATCTTCATCCAAAGGTAAAGGTTAGTTAAGTTCTGAGTCAATTTGCGCATGGTCTGACCAATGCACACCTATGGTCTAGTTTGTTCATCCATGATACATCATTTGAGCACCATTTCGTCCTTAGTCCCACCAAAGATATCTTAGGCAAGTCCAACTTGCCTTAGCCACTAAGCCAATCAACGCCTCACGGTCATCTTAACTCAAATCATGCTTGATCTTTACTTGGTTAAGTTACCTTGGTTACTTTGGCATGCCTTTCCCATGCCTAATCCATGTTAGACATTGGCTAAGGCTCATCAATGTTAGCAAAAAAGGTCCTGCAATGTTAAGGGGCTAACAAACACCCCAACCAGATGAACCCGATGACCTTGTCGGAACAAATTGAAGGTATAGGTTTACTTGGTCTTTGAATTGCCACAAGGGTGTGTCTTTCTCTTAAGTAGCTTCTAAGACTGGATTATTCTTCCACTGAATTAGGAACTCCATCCTCTAATTCTTTTTATGTTGCCCCAATATCCGATGATCCAAAATCTTTTTAATTTACTCATCGAATTGTTTCCTTACCACCAGTGGAGCTCTCTTTACATGATTCCTTTTAGGATTTGTTAAATCCTCATGATACAGTTTAAGGAAACTCACATGAAAAGTAAGAGGTACCTTTAAACTCTCAGGTAACTTGAGGTGATAAGTTACATTTCCTACCTTTTTTAAGGATCTCGAATAGCCCAACATACTTTGGCACATACCCTCGATGCACCTATTTGCTACTAATCTTGTTCCAAATTTGGGGTGTAAGTACCTTACCCTTGATGTCAGAATCAAGTAATCTTCTCATTTAATCTGCATATTTTTTTCATCTGATTTAAAGCTTTGTAAAGACTATCTCTTACCTCATCCAAAAATTCTTACTTTTCCATTGTAAAGTGATAAGCAATTGGACATTTTCCTCCAAAAATATGTTGAGCTATCTCGAGAGGAGTGAGTGGATGTTGTCCCACAACAACTTTAAAAGGACTTTTCTCTGTTACTGAGGATCTGAGCAAGTTATAACAAAATTGTGCAGTACCAAGTAAACTCAGTCGTTGACTTGTACTTACATAATGACGCAAGTATTCATCTAATAAGCCATCGATCCTTTCTGTTTAGTCATCCGTTTGTGCGTGATTCGTAGTTGAAAACTTCAATTCACACCCTATTATGTTGAAGAGTGATGTCCAAAATTGGCCTTTAAATCGGGGGTCTCAATCACTTATTATGTCTACCAGAACCCCAAAATGCTTCACCACATTTTTGTAGAAAAGCTCCACAGCAACATCCGAGGGAAATAAAGCTAGACTTGGCACAAAGACCTTGTACTTGGAGAACCTATCAACCAACACCATGATTGAAGTCATGTCGTCCACCTTTGGGAACCCACCAATAAAGTCCATCGAAACTGACATCCATGGTTTTTCCAGAATTGGCAAGGGCTGTAGTAAACCTACCTCCTTCTTCCTTTAACGTTTATCCAATTGACAAACAAGGTAAGTTTTGACATATACCTGGATGTCATTCTCCATCTTTGGCCAATAGTAAAATTGAAAAAGGAGTGCTAACATCCGTTTAACTCCAGGTTGACAAGCCCACTGTGAATCGTGCGTCTCCTTTATTAATTATTTCCCCAAGGAACCAAAACTTGACATGTACAATTGATTATTCTTTGTCATGAGCAACCACTCTTCATCAAGCCAAAATCGTCGTACAACACCCACAAGTCTGCTTGTTTAGTTTGCTCCAATAGGTCTGATTCCACTCGAGTGATCGCATACAATGGTGCAAAGACTTCCTTTTTGTTTAATGCATTCACCACATTGTTATGTATCTCCAGTTTTTGCTCCTATACAAAGTCATATTTAGTAAGAAACTCTTGTCATTGGGCTTGCCTTGTAGATAACTTCTTTTGGGTCCTGAAAAAGGTGTTAGCCACATTATCTGTATGAACAACAAACCAGATACCCAATAAGTAAATGTAAGGGTAAGTCGCCTTGTTCATTGTGTAAGGCGCCTTATGCCTTTACGATACTGACAAGTCGCCTTGTATATG
>JANZXP010024398.1:0-13144 GCA_027576715.1 Erythroxylum flavicans
ATATTTTCATTCCAAAATTCACACATCAAATTAAATTGAAATACATCAAAGTAAAAAAAATCAGAATATAAGTGTAATGTGTAGATACTTACAAGTCTCTCTGTATGCTTATGGTGGGTAATAAATCCTTCAATGTTTACAGGAAGACCCTCTACCCCCGATCCTCCCCGTCTATTGGTAAAATTACGCTTTGAAATGGACATTGCCTTAAGTGATGTCCAATGCTATTGTCAACGACTCCATATTTTTTCAGAAATATAAAGAGGTTGTACACCAATCGGTGTAGGGGTGGTGGATGATGTAAAGTTGTTGGATGGTGTAGCAGAAGGTACGAATGGTGATGCCTTATCTGCATGTGTAGTAGCTGGAGGTACAATATCTGATTCTGTTGCAGCTACAGAATGTGATGCTTCATCTCGAAAGTAACTGGCTCTAAATCGTGGTCTGAACCTTAGTCGCATCATATCCTATTTTCTCTTTGGTGGCATATTTTTACTTGAAATTCATATTTTATTGAATATTCCAGAAATATAACAATTTCAATTCAATAGATAACAACATATTGTTGATTCAATAATTGATTTATTATTGAATATAATATTTTATTACAAACACAAATTAACTACTATTAGCATTTAATTGTAAATCAAAATCATCATTATCTTCTTTTTCTAAAGAATTATAATCAAACTCAGGCTCTTCTTCAGATCTCTCGCCCTACTCATCCTTTCTAGATGAAATTTCAACATATTCATTATTTGGATCGTTCAAAGGTTCATTCTCCTTATATGTAATAGATGCATTTATTTTATAAACATCTTCCTGAAACACTTCACTTTCAATTCTCTGTTCTCCTTTTCTATATGATTCAAAAACACCTTTAGGCTTAACTTTGCAAAGGGACAACCAATCTGACTTATGTCGTCGTAAGCTAGGAAAAGGGACATAATACACTTGGATCGATTGCATCGCCAACACGAAAGGTTCAAATTGTCTAAATCTTCTTCGCTGGTTGATTTCAACTAGATTGTATTGACTATGCACTTTTGTACCAATATTAGGAGTTGGATCAAACCAGTCACACTTAAATATAACACTTTGCTTTATTGGTAATGCAGGGTACTCAATTTCAAGTATCTCAATAATTTAACCATTGTAATACATCAATTCTTCCTTTATACGAACCCCACTATTTACTATTTCCATGTTATGACCATAATATTCTATATGATATTTGTATTCATTAATGAAATACACCAAATACGATTTAACATTTCACAAAGATCATTTTGCAAGATCATATATGAACTTGTTCTCTATTGGATTTTCTAAGGCCTACATAGAAGAAATTATCATATTAAATAATATAATGTCATTTGAACACTTTAATATATTAATTCAATCATTTCAATAATTGTAAGTGAAAACTTACATATATTTCTTGAACCATTAAGGAAAGTGTCTTCCAACTTCTTTATTAATATCATTCTGTATTTTCTTAGGCATTAGCTCGCGTAACCATTCCTCGTATAATTTGAAAACATTATTATGTATTTTAGTAGTGAATAACATTAAGTTTCAAAACGTAAATAATCAATTTCAATTTCAAAATCAACTTCAACTTACTGCAGGAAAGGTTGTACCTTTTGATAGTTCAATAAAATGTAACCATAAGCAACCTTTATTTCTTCCTTTATTAACATTCTTCTTGTTGAACGTCCATATGTTCATCCAAGATATGTGAAAATAGATAAGTTACCATTAGCATCACCTGTTCCTCCCCCATCATCATTACGAGGAACTTTTCTTTCTCTTGTGTGCACATGTGGGTCAAAATAATGTGAACAAAATGTACTTGCTTCCTCCACTAAATAAGCATTACGTATCGAACCTTCAATTTAAATATTTACTATAATTACCTCTGAAATAGATACATCCATCAATATTGAACTGGACCAGTAAGTTTAGCCTCTTGTGTTAAATGCACAGGTAGATGCTCCATACAGTTAAAGAAGCTTGGAGGGAAAATCTCTTATAATTTTCAAAAAATTAATATAATTTCCCTTTATAGTTTTTCCATTTCAGCCAACTTTATTTAAGATGATGTTAAGTTTTTGAAAAACAAAATTCTGTCATAACTTCCCAAACCTTATTTGGTAGCAACTCCCGAAGCGTAATTGAAATTAACCTTTGGATAAACATATGACAATCATAACTTTTCATCCCAAATAATTTGTACTTCCTCATGTCCACACACCTTGCGAATTTTGAAACATAACTATCGGGAAACTTTAGACTTTTCAACCATTCATACAAAATTTT
Organism: Erythroxylum flavicans; assembly: GCA_027576715.1. Classification (NCBI taxonomy): domain Eukaryota; kingdom Viridiplantae; phylum Streptophyta; class Magnoliopsida; order Malpighiales; family Erythroxylaceae; genus Erythroxylum; species Erythroxylum flavicans. The sequence goes on from JANZXP010024398.1 coordinate 2,323, forward strand.
CTTTTTTTGTCCAAAGTGTAACAAACTTTCGGATATTTAACGGTGTGAAGATCTTTATCTAACTCATTCCTTCTATAAAAAAGTTTCAAATCAGCTCATGATTTTGCATTGTCTTTTGTCCTCCATTCAATGTTCATTATGGTATTGAACAAACTGTTAAAAATATATTTTTTCAATATGCATCACATCTAGATTATAACGTGTCAAATTAGTTTTCCAATATGAAAAATCCCAAACGATGCTTTGGTTGGTAGTTTTTACTAATGTTTGTATTAACTTCATCAATTTCAAGTTTTATAACTTTTAGTAAACCCTAATTCATCAATTTCCTATAATATCTCTTCACCAGCTTTCTAAACGAGAGGAGGTGTTTGTACCATCCTATTCTTAATGAACTTTTGTTTATTGCATCTAAATTGTTGATATGGAGGAAGAAATTTCCTGTAGTTGTCAAACCAAAATGTTTTGCTCTCGTTTGGAAGATAAAATGCACCAGAATCATTGTCATCATAAGGGCAAGTAAATTTCCCTATTGTGCTCCATCTAGACAACATAACATATGCTGAAAAATCACTAATTGTCCACATCAAAGCTACTCTTAACACAAAATTTTGTTTCAGAGATACATCATATGTCTCCACACCATATTCCCAAAAGTGATACAATTTAGATACCAATGGTTGTAACAATTCATCAATTTTACGCTTTAGATTTGTAGGTCTTGGCATAATCACTGTCAAGAACATATATGACTCATTCATACACATCTATGGAGGCAAATTATAAGGAGAAATCATGATTGGCCGTGATAAATATTGTTGGCCGAATTAAACAAAATATTGGAATCCATCCATCGACAATCCCATCTTAACATTTTGACTTTTAACTGCAAACTCATAATGAGTGTTATTGAACTGTTTTCATGCTAGTGCATCCGATGGATGACTCATTATTCCATCTTCCTATTCGTGTTCATTATGCCATCTCATGTGAGATGCAGTAACTTCAGAAGCTTATAATCTTTGAAGTCTCGGAGTTAGCGGGAAATAATACATTCGCTTCTAGGGTACTAATTTCTGTTTCATAAAATGCTTTCTAGGCTTGAACCTAGATTGACCATAAAATTTGCACTCTTGTAACTCCACATCATCTCTCCAATACAACATACATCCCAATTTGCAACAATTAAAATTTTAAACAGACAAACTAAGACCCCTTATAAGTTTCTTCATATTGTAAAAACTATCAACCATTGTATGATCAGGAGGCAATGATTCATTATACTATCCAAGAATTTTATCAAAACTATGATTAAAAATATCCCTTCAGACTTTATGTTCAATATTCGAGCAATCGAAGACAATTGAGTCATTGTCTCATAATTTGGCCATAATTCTTAGTCAGCTAAATGTAGTAAGTTAAAATTTTATTTTGCATATAGGTTTGATTCTCTTCAAGATTTTCTATATTTTCTTGAAAGGTATAACCAACTACATCATAAACTATTTGCATGTAAGGATTTTTTAGTTGCACCCATATTATTTTTTTTAAATCTAATCCCCCTTCAAACTCATCCATATTTACTGATGAGTTTACTTCATCACCTCTTGAGGTGCTACAAATCAATGACTCCCGATGTCGTGTCCACTTAAAATAATTTGGAACAAACCCTTTTCTCAGCAAATGGCCATTCACTTCATCAATAGGTAGGAAACGAATATGTTTGCACTTTTTACATGGACATCTGATCTTTCGGCCATCCATATATACAGGTTGAGAACATGCATAATGAATAAGAGCTTCAACTCCCTTAATAAACTCACGATTAATGAAACCATCGGGTATTAATCATCTATACATTCAAGATCTATCAACGTTACTCATTTTTGCAAAACTGTTAACATTTGATCTTTTTGGCCATCCGTATATGCAGGTTAAGAACATGCATAATGAATAAAAGCTTCAACTCTCTTAACAAAATAAGAATTAATGAAACCATCAAGTGTTAATCGTCTATACATCTAAGATCTATCAACGTTACTCATTTATGCAAAACTGTTAATTTAAAAAGGTGATTTCATAGTTAGTATCTTTCATGTCCGTAAGTTTAGAGAACATTTAATCTTTACTTTACACAACATCCCCTAAGTATTAATCAATCAAATTAATTACTTACAATTGATTTTAATACTATGGTATGTGGCATTGTTTACACCTATGAATCAAAAAAGCAAGTTCTCGCTGTGACTCTTAGACTTTTGAAATTTTTCACTGATAAGCCTCACGGGAGCTGCATCAGAGGTTTCCAACCTAAATATTATCCTAGGAGTTTATTATGCAAAGAACTGTCATGTCTATTAAACCTATGAATTTCTTGTGTTAATACTAAGTTTGAATTCATTACATTAAAGTTGAAGTATTTATGTTTGAATTAATCACCTATAATTGATTTCAATACTATTGTATGTAGCATTGTTACACCGTATGAATCGAAACAACAAGTTCTCGTTTTGACTCCTAGACTCATGAAATTTTTCATCGATAAGCCTTACAGGAGCTACTTCACGGGTTTCTAGCCTATATACCGTCCTAGGGGTTTATAATGCCTCAAATGATATCGTTACCTATGGAAGGAAATAACTCCATTTTAAATTTTGAAATATTATATAGATATCATCAAAATCATTAATACCAAATCTTGAGCTAACTCACTCTACCACTTATCTTTTGAAACATAATAATTAATGCAATCATCAATCACAATAACATAAAACTCTTAAGACATTAACACCAATGTAATGTGAAACCTACAGACAATTTAAAATGTATCAATACTACCTCTAGAACACCCTAAACATAACACATATACCATAATTATATGTCAACAATCACACCATTTTACAACAATTAAGCATATGTAATCCTCCATAATTAAACAACTTATGTAACATGCAATAAATCATATAAATTGCATTCAAGAACTCAGTAATAGAGAAATCGCAAATTCTAACAACCCTTGATATACACAGCTTGTTCCTTATAAGAATCATACCTTAAACTCTTTTTATTATGAAAAATTGATCAGTTGCTACCTCATTTTCTACTAATGATGATACATAACTACTAAATTTTTTTTCCTCTTAGAATTTGTTTCTTCTTTACCTCCCATCATTTCTCTAGATGTTCACTGATCTTTCATATGTTCCTTTTTATAATCGTTCACTGAGTCTTTAGACTTTCCTTTTAAAAATGGTTCCATGACTAGTTCGATCAACTGATATCTCTAAAATTCCAATTTGATCAATCAATGTTTAGACCTTTAAAAGCTTAGTTCAGTTAACTAGTAGCCTAGAATTTTTGAAATACTTCTACATCATTAGATCAAATGGAGTTTTAGCTAATTAATATTCTTAATAAATCTCTAAAACTAATGCAAAAATGTATAAGCACTAACCTCAACCAAAATTAGTTTATTCTTCATTATGCTCACAGCTAATCAATTCTAAACCTCCCAACATCATAATTATTTTTTAAAAACGATCAAAAACTTCCTAAACTTCAAAACTTCACATACAATAAATTCCAAACATCCGGAATAAAAATAATCATAGTAATGCATAAATTTAGTCTTACATTTTGTTTTTATTTTTTAAACTTTTATAGTTAAAAAAATGACGTGGGCTTTTGATTTTATGTTTTTTTCAAACCTAATTTTTATTCATTACACATATATTATTATATTATTATTTATTATTAATTATTAACAAAATTTCTGCATAGTATTATTATTTAATTATTTAACTATACATATTTCATTATATTTTAAAATATATAAATACACAAATTATTTCGAATTAGAAATTATTAACAATAAAATTATTACAAGAATAAAATTTTTTTCAAAATAATAATATTTTAAATTTAAATATTAATTAATTTAAGTTAAAAATTTTAAATAAAATATGATAAAATTATTGCAAAATTTATTAATAGATACTATATGGCAAATAAAAAAATCAGCATTTTATTTAATTTTTTAAACTAGTAAGAATTTCAAAATATAAATTACAGTTACTAGCAATACAAAAGGTAATTACTAGTATTTATAATTTATTATTAAAATAGATTAAATAATCATTTTAGATATAAAATAAACTTAAAAATTAATCATTTGTAAGAATAAAGTGTTGCGCGCTATATAAAAATCTAATCAGTTCTTTTTTATTTGTTATTATTAACAATTAATTTAATGACTATCACATAATATAAAATTAGTTATTCAAATATTTAACAAAAATGATTTATCTTTAATTATTGTATAGTATAGTTAGTATTAATAATTTTCAAAAAATATAAACACAATGACATTAACAACTACAAAAATTTTTATTTAAAAAAATTCATGAAAAGCGCACAAAAATATGAGTGAAAGGAAAAGTTTTTAAAGATTTTTTCTTATTTTATTTTTAGTTTCTTGTTATTTATGAAAGTGGAAAAAAGATGATTTTGATTTTCTATTTTTGTTTTGATTATAACATAATTTCATTACTTATTAACTAAATATTTTTGATTTGCATAATATTAAGAACTGATAAACAGTTATGATCATCAGAATTATTTTTACAAAATATTTAAAAAATTTTAAAAATACTTTGAAATTTAGATTATTTTGTAAAAATTATTTATAAAGAATATTTCCAAGGTTGAGTTCATATTAAATATATCTTAAAAATAATAGAAAATTTTAAAAATAAAATTATTTTTAAATTGTATTTCTTAAAATATTATTGTTAACAAATAACTAAGTTTTTATATTTAAAAAATAAAATAAAAATTTAAATCACAGAAAGTAAAAAGTAAAAAGTAAAAAGTAAAAAGTGGAAAAAATATAAACTTGGAATAGGTAATGCTTTATCATGGAAACTTTTAAATTTATAATTGTCTAGATTTTAAATTTTAATAATTTTCATTAGTGTAAATAATGTGCTTTAAACCTTGATAAAAATGGATGAATTATTTTGAAATTCTAATAAAGATAAACTTTTGATAAAACTTGATTTTATTTGTCTCTTTTTGGGCTTTGTTTCCTTCTTTTATAGAATGTTTAAGATAGGACAAAACTAAATTTTTAATAGGTAGAGAAAGAGAGAGGGAAGCCCTTAAAACTCAAATGATGTCTTTCAATTGTTTTTCTTTTATTTGACGATTCATCAATATAAACATTAAAAAATATTATTTTATTTAAAATTTAACTCTTTTAAAGTGTTTAATAGGATTTAAACACTTGTATTATTAAACTATAAAATATGAGCCACTTAATGAAGCTATCGGTGACTTTAAATTTCTCACCTCACTTTTTCTTCTTAAATTGCAATACTTTTCAGGTCTTATATAACGGTTGTAAAAATGAATCCTAGCAAAAGAGAATGACAATAAACATGATGAACATCAAGAAACTCATAAGAAAGTATAACTCCTAACTCAATATACGTGTAACTGAAATATCAAAAATAAAATTAAAAGTAAATGTTCGTTCGGGAGCGTAGTTTAAGGTAAATAACTTGTTTAGTGATCTTGAATATGTCCTCCATTATTTATATATTTATATGATACAATCTTGCATTGTTTGTTGATTATATGAAATGTATTATATTATTCTTCAAAGTTAAAAGCTTTACCATTTGAATCACGAGCTTGGTAAGTTCATGACAGGTGATTGTCTGATAAATTCTTGATACATCATAAGACAAGAGAAACAAGGAATAAATAAGTTGAATAACAAAGGCATATTTTCAAGTCTTGACAACTTACCCCATTTTATGTTCATATTTGTCTCAACTTATAATGTCTTTTCCTTTTAGAAAAAAATGGTTTTTGTTGACTAAGATCAGCTGTTCAGCAATCAAAAGGTTCCGTAAGGTGCATTAAATTTGTTTGGACGAACATTGTTATAGCTGTTATACTGAATCTCTAAAATAAGACATTACTAAAATAAGACAAATTTAAACAAAGTTTCAGATTGGACAAGCTATAAGGGGAAACATCATAACTTCTTCACATACATCAGAGTTCTTTCAATTTGAAGTAAAAACACTTAAAAAGTTTGCAGATATAATATGTTGTTAGTAAGAATTTGAAGATTAGTAATGGTAAACATAATGTATTTCAAATAGCACAAGCTACATGTTTATGAGAAACTTGAAAATGACTAAAAATGATTTATAAAAAAAACCAAAACTAAAGACCTGTACTTCGTTGAAAATTAGAAATTTTCATTATATCAGCGACAATGGTTTGTGCCTTTGGCTAATCAGTTGGCAAAACCAAACATATAGGTTAAGTAAGAAATCAAGATCCAGGAGAAACAAAGATCAAAGAGGTATCATTCTTAATTAATAAAGAAAAAGAGCTTTCATCTCGAAATTCATTGTAGCGCATAAACATTATCAGCCTTGAATCGTTTTGCATTTTAGCATTTATCATTAAGCAATAAAAAGGGGTTTTAAAAATGAAGCTGCTGATAATAAGAAAAGGCAAAATAGAGATGGAACCAATTTAGGAGATCATTGTCCTTTATTATGCATATGTTAAGAAATTTTTAATTTGCTTAGGAAACTTTTTCCAAAGAAAAATGCTTAGAATGTTGACAATGTGCAATAACTAAAAAAATGAACGATCTCCTTAAGTGAGGTTAGAAAGCACATGCAAGGACACACCTTAGTTAAGAAAAGTGGGAACCAGCTGGCGTATCACCAATTGGCATGAGAGACGGAGGAGGGGGCCTTTGGTAATGATAAAGATGAGGACGTTGGGACATCGAGGACGATGAGGACGGTAGGGCTTCGGTAGGCACAGAGAGGAGGGTGAGGATGGCAAAGACAGAAGAGAGAAAAAAAAGTCAAATGTGATGGAGGGGGAAGGGTAGTTGCAGTAGTTTTAACACTAAACGACGTCGTTTTCATTTTATTAAAAATTTTAAAGCCGAAGCAAACGATGACGTTTGCCTCTAAAATTTATCGACTAAAATGTATTCTATCGGTAAACCCAAAACGTATTTATTCTGTCAAGTATTCCTGCCTTCTTTACCGACGAGAATTTTCTTCCATCGTTATATTCCATTGAAAAAATTTTCGGGATAATTTTCCTCCATATTTATCGATGGATATTTATTCCTTCATAAAATGAAAAATGTCTCAACAATGTTACCAACAAAACATGATTTTTCTTCAGTAATTTGCTATGATTTTGTGTCTGTCGGTAATTTTCCGTAGCTAATTACTAATTTTTTGAAATGTTTCTCAAATTAATACTAATTGAGAACAATGAAACATTTTCCCTAATTACTTTAGGGTGATGAATACTATTTTTATTACTCAACTACTTCCATATAATTTATGCTAAATCTAATGACTACCGATTAAACGACCTATGATTAAATAGATCATAAGTAGTATCAAAATATAGCAATATTTATACAAGATAACTTTGATGACCTCAATTCAAATGGTCACTTATACAATCATCATAATGAGAATTCCATAGACATACAAGTAATGTTCTAAAATGGATTTCTAATGTCGGGTCTATTCAGTGAACTTGTTCTCTAACAAATACCTACATGTTTGTTTAAATATCTCTATACTTTAACCTATGAGATCGTCTACTTCCTTTATAAGGAAAAACATAACATGTGTTAGTCTTTTTACGTTCTATTAATGTCCAATCTTAATAGAACAATGACTATGAACAATTTAGGGATAATACATAAATGTAATATGAATCTCATAATTATAATTTCATTTGCAATGTATAATTATCCCATGTACTTTATCATATACATCTAAACATGTATGCCTTTAAATAATTATCATTAAACTATAACCAAAATGATTTGCTATAGGGCATAAACCAATACCTAGTTCGATTACTCCAGACTTAACAAGTAACAATGCAACTATTTGGATCCCAATTGTTCTTGGTAATTTTTTTCTGAATTAATATTTGATCAAAGGTTCCTATACGACAAAGTTTTAATATTTTTAACCTCAATATTACTGCAAGTGTACAGGTCGTTCACGTAGTACCTAAGATGTCTATCCTACGAGGAGGTTAATCTAATCCTAAAGTCTAAGGCTAAACTTAATTCTAAATAATTAAATGAACAAAACTAAACAAGAAAATAATTCAATCATGCAAATAATTCCAATAATCAGATCTGAAAATATAAACACATTAATAGTTGCTCACCTAATCATAAAACAACCTAAAAACTACCAATTGAGAAAAAGGGGATTGTTATCCGACTTTAATGAAAAATGAATCGATTGTGAATTTATCGAATTACCAGTTCTTGACAATCCTAGGTTAATTACTCTCTCTTAAGTTATAATCACTAGCCTTAATTGTTAACCCTAATCAGATTATGAGAAATTACAATCTCTCGATTCATAATTTATCTCAAAACCTAAATTAGATCTTAAGTTGTCCAATAAACTACTGAAAACCAATGCAAGCTCTCTCGTTACACAAATTTACCGGTTTGATTCAATTCTTGATCAATTAAATTACTTGACTCTCATTAGTGCAATTTAATGATTTTCACTCGGTCACCCTCTCAGTTTGTTACCGAATTATGAAATGCAGAATTTGAATCACAAATAATTCGATAAAAATGCAATAAATCAACTTTCATTAATATCAAAGACAAAATTCCCGAAGGTATGTTTAGACAAGTATCCAACATTTAATGAATCTATCATCTATGGCTATCTCAAATCCTATACAATCATAAAGAACGAAATAAAAACAGAAATAGATTCGGAATGGAATGATGGAGGCAACAACAAAGGGAAACTTCTTATTCCAGGAAGTACTTCACGTAGGCTTCGTGTCCATGTCTCTCTTCCGTCGTTTCCTTCCTCAATCTCTCGATAAGCTCTCTATGGTTTTAGGATTTGGCTGATGCAAAAGCTTTTCCTCTGTATTCTTTATGTTCTTCAAATACCTTAGCAGCCCTAGGGTTTTATCGAGGTCGAAATGGTCAGAAAAATCCCTCGAAACATGACTTTTTCTCTTGTTTGTGCGTCTGCCCAATGCAGCCCACGATTATGGCCAGCGTCATACCTCTCTATCATGATCGTGGCCCAAATGCCCTGATTGTGGCTTGTCTCAGAGTCTTTCTATCACAATCGTGTCCCTTAGGCCACGATCGTAGGCTAGCTCGCATGTCTCTATCATGATCATAGCTTATTGTGCCACGATCGTGGGCCGTGGTTTTAGCCTGAAAGTCTCCGAAACTTCTCTATTCTTTGTTGTTGGCCTTGAAACACTAATAAACACATCAAGGTACCATCAAAACATAATATTTAAGCTTAAAGACTTATATTAACCCATAAAAACACTTAAACATATAAACTAACGCAATTCTAACCTAAGCACATACTAAACACTCAAATTAACACTTAATACATAACAAATTAAACCCTAAAACATGATGCATATCACACCTATCAACATACCTCCACTTAAATGTTTACTTGTCCTCAAGAAAACAAAACAACAAACACATAACAAATACACAACACACAATGTAGTAATGAGGCAATGGCTTCAACTTCCTAAAATAAATTTAATCTTAGACACAGTCATTCGAGTTATATCAAATCATTAACATACAAAATCTTTGTCTAAGGGCTTTGAAGTAAATATACAAATTAATCGATATCCAAGTGTTAATTTATTTACCCTTTTTAATTGCACACACATATTAATAATTCTTTGGTCCTTTAGAATATGTAATTATTCCTAAGTACATTTTCATGAAAAGTCATGCTTATTACAAGTCTAGTAGGTTTTTATTAAGAACACACATTATTTATTTATTTAAACAAAGACCTAGTCTTTTACTTGGAGGCAAACATAATGAATGTCGATCTGGTTACTTAACTAAGTCATGTTTATTAAATAGCTTAGTTGAAATGTCATTATAGCTTTTTGACACGAAGGCACACATTTGTGATGCGTGTCAATTTGGTTACTGAGCTATATCACGTTTTCAATTTGGTTACTCAGCTATAAAGCAGAACACATAACCCTTCCCACATTTGAACAACACATTGTCCTCAATGTGAGAAGGGGACAAACAAACACATAAAAGAAAAGAAGAAACATAAATTAAAGTAAACAGAAAATAAAACTAAAAATAAAATTGAAGACTAATTTGAAAAGAAAAATGGGTTAGACAAAATCTCATGGAGATGGGGGTGGTGATGGTGTCGGAGGCGGTAATTGAACGCCTTAAAACTTGAAATATCAATGGATCCAACGGATATTCCGGTTCTGACGTCTTTATGTTCGGGCCATCTCCTTCATCATTCTAGTGTGCTCCGCTAGTGTATAAGTAAATATCTTGTTAGTTGCGAAGATTGCCTCTAGGACTTTCTTCCAGCCTTGATCTTCTTCTTCTTTTTTCTCGGACTCTTCATTGGTTGAGTCCTCTTTTGCCTACCGCGGTGGTGTTGAACTAGCTTCCCTGACTGGCCCTATGTTGGACCCTGAAACTTATCTTAAAACATTTCGAGCAGTACATGAGAAGTGTGGATAGGTTCATGTTTTTTTTTGTGATTTTGGTAGTGAGAGACTATGAAATGGGCAGAATTAGGGTGAAAGTGATGAAGAACAAGTATATATATATATATAGATGTATGTATGTTCTGTTATTGGTGTTCATGATTAATCATGGACTATAATATCTTTATAGATGATATGGAGTTAAAAATGAAGTAGAGAAGATGATCTTGGTATGAGTTGTGATAAGGAAAGA
>JANZXP010024437.1:0-13141 GCA_027576715.1 Erythroxylum flavicans
GGTTAACTAAACATAAGAGAAAATAGGTAAAGAAATTTACCACGACGAATGCTTAACTGATAAATTGGTTATTTTTAGTGTCGATGATCAACGCAAGTTCAATAATGAAGGAGACCGAAAGCCAAGATTCGTTCTTATTGATTGTTATATTTTCATTGTTTTCCTATTTATTATTTTTCAATTTCGTATTCTATTTAAATTCTGTTTAAGTCATTCTTTAAATTAAAACCCCCCTTTTTCATTACTTTGTTTTGCTTCAAATTAGTAACTCCTTTACCGTTAAGATTTCTCGTGGGAACGATATCCACTTACCACTACTACATTAATTTATATTAACAGAAGTTGGTTTCTTTTTAATTTGGTTGCAGGCGACAGCAGTACCACTGAAAAATAAACGTTGTCTTCAAGTTTTGAAGCAAACCATCAACAAGAAGGATTTAAAAAAACTAGGAATTAACTTCCACAACGCAAATCATATGAAACCCTAAAGTCATAAAAAAAATAAGAACTTAACGAAAGATTTAAAGAGAATAAGAAAAAGGAGAGTTACCCAATTGAGAATTTTTTGGGGGATCTCCAGTGGGAAGTGATTACGACAGAGGGGGAACCAACGAGAGGGAGCAACAAAATGAGAGAGAGAGAGAAACAAAACGAGAGAGAGAGAGAAAGAGAGAGAGAGGGTAACATTTGTTTATTGTAGCTTTATTTCTTTTCCTATCGTAGGAAGAAGAAGAAAATAATTCTTGGCTGTTTTATTGCTCTAAATGATAAAAGATAAATATCTAAAATTTTGGAAATTTTTATATTTAAAATTTTATTAATTTTATTAGTTTTAATCTTTAAATCTCTTCTTTAAAAATAACAATAGAATAAACATAGTATGGACCAATCAAATATTATTAATATAATAATTCAAATTAGCTTTTAAATCTAATCCGAAAGAGTTAAATTCGACTTAAATTAATAATTATTTTATGTCAAATTTAATTATTTCAGTTTGAATTTAAAAATTATTAGTGATGGCAATAGTTTGGGCTTGATCAGGCATCAGTAGACTAAGTCCTATGAAGCCCGATCGGGCCCTACTTATTATTTTTTAAAAATTTTCAAAATGACATTATTTTCTCATTGTCCGTTGGGCATTGAGACGGCCTGGTCCGGACCCCAAAAAATCAGGTTCGATTAATCCGGGCCCAATTACCAAGTATAGAAATATGTTAAATTGTCATTTAAATAGTATTTATATATTTTTATTTATCTTAAGTCTAAAAGAAATTTTAAAAAAATGTCTAGACATTAAAAAGAATTTTTTGAAAATTTTCAAAATTTTTTTTGAAAATTACGAGAGGGAGATTTTTTACCATACTGTTTAATTCATTCCATTTAAGTAAAAAACAAATGTAACAGTAACATCACCCTCATAATTCATTTGGATGTGTTTGCTCATTCTATTGCACAATCTTCAAATTTCAAGACAATAATATCCGTTGCTTGTTATACTTTCTATAAAATAATGATGCAACTTTTAATGGTATGTAATATATATTATTTGGAGAAATTGTAGAAGGCATCATTATTTAATTAATTATTTTTTATATTATTAATATTTAACAACGAGCTTAATTTTTTAAATTCCCTACAGAAACATCATTTTGTAGTAATTTACCTACAGAAACATATTTTCGTTGAAAATTTACCTATAGAAACTGATTTCCATAGGAAAATTACCTACGGAATCACCTTTGTGTAGAGAATTTGCCTACAATTTTTTTTTCCGTTAGTAAATTTCATACGCAAATTTTTACCGAGAACCATTGGCTCTTACTTTTACGATGACTTTTACTATTCTGTCCCTAAATCTTGTAAGCAAAGTTTGGCGGTGATATTCTCTCCTCTTTTAATGATAGATTTTTTTGGTCACAAAAAACCTTTTTTCCCGACAAATTTAACTAAAGAAAGTAATTTCCGTCGCTAATTTATTACAAATTTTTTCCCGTAGGAAATTTTTCGTCGGTAATTTGCAATTTTCTTATGGCGAGAGTATGTACGTACTTCACTTAAGCATAACATATGAAATAAAAAATGAAAGAAAACATCAAGAATAAAAAAATTAAATAAATCAAAAGATAAAAACAAAACAAAACAAAACAAAAAATGTATAACATACATAATAGAATAAAATAAAATAAAATAAAAATAAAGAATAATAAAAGATAAAAGTAATAATGAATACCAATAATAATAATAACAATAAAGTGTAAATAAATGCTTACAAATAAAAAATAAACAAAGTAATAATAAAAAATAAAAAATAAACATAAATATAAACACTAAGGATAATAATAATAATCAATAAATACAAATATAAATATAAAAATAAGAAATAAAGTAAATAATCCAATAAATATATAACAATGTAAAGAATACAAATAAAAGATAAAATAAGTAAATAAAAACACAAACAAGAAAGAAATCAAATAAATAAATAAAACAAACAAGCCATTATAGGAAAATGTTTAGGCTAAATAACTGAGCACATAATAAATGTTTAGACTAAATACAAGAAATAAGACTCGAAGGAAAATGTTTAAGAGACCTATGAGAAAGAGATGGGTCTTTACATGTGAGATTCTTTACCACTATCCTTTCTAAAACAAGTTCTATCTATATGAGATCGTCGAAAATAAGCTCTTTTTAAAAATTTGATACAAATTTTATCAAGTGAGACCTCCCTTTAAAAATATTCATGAACAATTAAGTATGTGATAATTCTTACTTTATAAATGTTAATATCATTCATATGCATATTTTATATTCCATATATTTATCTGTATCACATGCACCTTGTACGTAACTTAATATAATATAACTTCATAAAACATGTGCAAATTATAATCATGCATTTCTTTTTTATTCTACTTTATATGTTTGTTATTTAAACAAATCCTTACAATATAAATGTGTGAAAAACCCATGATAATATTATAATCAATATCATTAGTAACATTATGTCATAATCATCAAACTAACATTAAAGTGTATCATAATCATTCTTAAGGTTCCACCATTAATTCTGTAATAATGTGATATATAATATAGCTTTATAAGTTTAAGTACAGTATGCTAGTTTGTGGCTTTTTTTTTCCTTTCATTCCTTTAGAGCAATCTTTTGGTTCAATTATGTATGTTTACCTTTCATCAAGATCTTGATGTTTCAATTTATCTTTATTAACGCTACTCTTCCCTTATGTTTGTTGTAAAAAAAAATTCAACTTTTGATACCTAACCATATTTGGGTTTATAAGGTTTAGTCTTGGCTTAACCAATATCATTTTAAGTTTACTTAACAAACTCGCCTTTAAATTGCAAAACCATTTAATGTTACCATAGTAACTATAATATTAACATATAGTAATATATGTCTTACATGAATCAATAAAATATGATTATTCCTACTAGTTTAATAAATATGAGTGTTTATAGGAGATGGATCATATTGTTTTTTTATCTCCTTATAATATGGAAATATTTTTTTGTATGATCAAGATCACCTTAAAAGAAACATAATGTTTCATGTTCATGTATATGCCTAAATTTTATAAAAATTGCTTTAAAAGAATACAAACTTCTATGTGGATAGCCTATTACAAAATTTTCCTTAAAAGAATACGAACTTCTATATGGATAGCCTATCTCTTGTCCACTATTTGACAACAATTTTCTCTCCTAATAATATGGCTAAGCTTTCTTTACTCTTCTTAAACTTTGAGGGTTCTAGCCCTTTTATATCATTATTAAGGATAATGAATTCTCACTTTGTAACTCCTCTAACTTCTCCATATTATTTATATTGTTATGCAAATATTCATTCATATATTTCAACTTATTCTTCAAACCTTCTATTTCTTTAAATCATGTATTTATGAAATTATGTGTTTCTTTAATCTTGGAAGACAACCTCTTCCTATCATTAATCAAAATCTCAAGGTTATGATTTAATTCCTAGTAAGACGTATCACCCTTACTATCCGTGTTATGATTTATTGAAATTACCACAATGTTCTGTACTGTGAAACACATTTTCACCACTTAATACTTAACTTCTCGTTCAAATTTACTTTTGTCATCCTATTAAGCTTTTAACACTTTCTTCTTTTTTTGGACTTTATCTTATTGATATTTGTAGATTTATACTTCGTATATTTTGGCTTCTCAAATTTACCTTTGGTTTTGATATCTCCCCTTTGTTGAAGTTCTTTTTCTTTAAGTAACTCTTAAATTCCCTTATGATTTCAATAGTATCATTACTTTCACTTAATGATTTCTCATACTCGTATTTTCTTTCATGCTTTTAGACAATATAGGCTAAATATTTCCTTTATAGTCTATCTTTCATTAGTTTTATCTCATATATGTGAGAGATCCAGCTAACTCCTCAAGTGGTTACCTGAGTAGATACTTTGGCCTTTAATCTCCCATATATTCATCAAAGACCTAATAATCTTCCTTACCTATTCAACATTCAAGTAATTTTGAACAAACACTTCCAAATAATTTATCATATTAATAAATTATGAACATATATCAAAAATGCTTTTATCATACATCATGTATAAAAATTTATATTGATGAACTAGCATTCTTATTATGCTCCCCTTAACTTAGCTTATGCATTTCTATTTGATTTCAAGTATATGAAATATATTATAATTATTTTTCACATATTAAGACTCTAATAAAATCAGTTTCACTCAAAGAAAAAATAAAATATGTATAACCTTTCGTGTGATCTAATGCATTGTCTATCATTATCACTCAACTCATCTTTTAACGTAAGGAGTTCTGTAGTTAGTTATATATAGTAGTTAATTTCATTTGTAAGAAGTTATCTTTTCTAAAACTTCTCATAAATCAATGATTTAACATATAAGAAACATTTTCATGCAAGTTTTATAATAAACATAATTATTACTACAAAAAAAATGACAACCTTATATATAATTTTCTCCTCTTGAATAAAATCCAATCCTAAGTGTGCCATGATCTTTGCTAAAATATTTTAAGATATACAACAATGAGAAATAAACTTTGATACCAATTGTTGACCATAAGGCATCCAAGAGGTGGAAATTTGGTGACAAACTAAACAACCATTTAAGATAATTTATCAAACATATTATAAGCAAGCAGATGAACAATTAATTATCTTGAAATTTTATCTAAAAAGAACTTGGTATATGACATTGTTAAATTAAAAGCGGTAATTAAGGTAATGTAAAGAATTCCTAGTCTATTCAAACTAACAGCTTTGTAATATAGTATATTCAGACAGTATAGGAAGCAAACAATCATAAAAAACAAGATATGTATAATAAATATAATAGAGATTACTTAAGTGCAATAAATAACAATTGTAGAGAAAGCGAAAAGTAGTAGTTTCATCCTTTTCAATCTATATCCACTCCCTAAGCTTGCTTAAGAATTCCATATCTACTATACTCTTCTTTAGTGTATAAAAAGTAAATAACTATAACTCGCTTCTCTTTTCTCAAGATTTAAGAAAATCCTTACAAGGTTTGTGTGTTTATAACAGTCCTAAGCCTAACAATTATACTAGATATCTCCAAATTACATAAACCACACTACAACATTTTTTTCTCATCATAGAGAAATAACTTAACATTAGCAAATATATGGTTCTTTAGTAGATCAAGTAATCTTTGTTTTATATTATTTTTCTTGTAGCTTTTCCTTTAAAGGATGCTGACTATCATTTGTTAAACTTCTATAACTTTTAAAGATCATTTCTTTCCATATAAGATACAATATAACTATTTATTCCCTAAACTGAAACTTAATTTAGTTGAAAAATTCAATTCATTCAATTACCTCTAACCTCTCACTGCAAAATTACCTACCTACCCTCAACTACTTTCTAGATTTAAAAAATTTTTAGTAGGAGCTTGTGATGCCCAGGAACTTTAGATGATTTGTGATTATGAATAAAGGAATAGGAGGAAGGCGAAAGAGTTAATGCAGGGAACTCAGCAGGAAAGAATGCTAGAGGTTGGAGCTATCTAGTGAGAAATTTCAAGAACTACAAAGTTATAAGAATCTCTTATCCAAAGTTGTTGGGAGAATGACATAAAGTAAAAAATGAGATCCAACCTCCCCTAAAAACCTATGGAAGTCTAAGGACGTTGCCACAGCTGTGAATAACAAGCTAACTCATTTCAAGGATATTATGGTCTTTTAAACCCCCAAGGGACATGCAAGATGCAAGAGTTGCTATATGGTCTTCTACACTGGTGGGATATTTCTAAAGCAAGAGACCCTCTTTCCTACAAGTACAAGCATGGCTTTAGATAAATGGGGGAAAGAAAGGTCTAGAAAGGACCATGCTCACTAAAGAGGATACATTTATTTTCAAATTTTCTAGTGAACGCAACCTAAATGAGATATTAGAATTAGGGCCCTGACATATAAGAGGACAACAGATGCTTTTGCAAAAATGGATACCTAGTATATGCTTAGATAGGAGTATCATTGAGTCAATTCCTATTTAGGTTACATTCAACAATGTTCAACTAGAATTTTGGACATTGGAAGGGTTCATCTTCTTAGCTAGTTCAGTAGGTTAGCCTTTTACTATGGACACTCAAATAGCTAAGATGGAAGGAATTTGTTTAGCCAAGATTTGTGTGGAAATAGAGAAGGAAAGTGAGCTTTTTAGGATGTTATCGCTAATGACGTTTGGTTAGGAAAGGGAGCTAGTTAAGGGGGAAATCGAAGTCATTTGCCCTTTAAAGACTTGGATGAGTCATAAAGTATGGAAACCAACTAGAAAAAGGTTTGTTATAGGAACCTATAATGAGATTACGGGGGTAGGGGAGACTAACTCAAAAGGAGAATCCCAAGTAGAAGTTAGTAATAAATTAGAGAAAGTGGTTGTTAAGTAGGTGGGTGGTAAGGAATTGAACTCGAACAGTTAGTAAGAATATCACCTAGAGGGGACTACTAAAGAAAAGATTATGAATGTTGTTTCACAAATTAATGAAGATACAACTAAAATTTTAGTGAGTGGAGTTGATGTGGATAATGGAAAAGAATTGGAAGATTTTGAGCTTGTTACTAATAACAGAAGAAAGTTAGCTATATGTAAAGGAAAGAACATGATGAGAGATCCTTGTACTCTTAACTATCTCTTGTTATGAATTTCTTATTTTGGAACATAAAAGGACTCAGTGACCCTCTTAAAAAGAAAGCAGTAAAGGATCTTTCAATTTTATTAAAAAAACAAAAAAAAGGATAATAGCAAATGAAAAAGAAAAATAAAAGAAAAGAAAGAAAATATGTTTAAATCAAAATTCTTGATGCATGTCAATTGCACCAGAAAATAAAACCTATCTCTTCACACTAAATATTTGTAGTAGCAGTGAGTAGGTATCAAATCCATAGGGAGTGTATGTGTAGTTTTTGTAATGACAGGAATTGATGTTTAGAAATTTGGGGTAGGGGGTGTTTGGTTGAAATTGGTCAAGAAAATAAAGTGAAATTAAACTAACGAAAGAAAATTAAAGTAAGTGGTGAAAAATGATAAAAGTGATGAATATGTTTAGAATCTAGTTCTTGGATCAATATTAGCCTACACACAATTAAACATATGCCATTTTCATAATTTTTTCACACCTTTTTTTGAAACTACTAATTGTAGGTTAACATTAAGCTATGTTAACCTCAATCTTCCCTTAAGTTGTGTTAAATTCAAATAAACTCTTTAACAAAACCTAATTATCAAACAACCTAGAATAAACTCTCTAGATTTAGTAAGACAGTTGTAGTATGAATAATGAAAGTAGATTAATATAGGAAATAACCACACAACCTCGGATCATTTAACCTATATTATGTTATCCCTAGTGATTCAACATCATTAGTTGCCACAAATCAATTTAAAAGACAATTATTACGTATTGTATTTAAGATTATAGCAATAGGTTCATACATAAATAATTAAATGATAAGGAGAATATTAATTATCCGTATATGCCAAATCAATAAGCAAATGATAACATAAGCAATCCCTAAATAGAAATAACTTTCAAAATCATAACAAGAACTCAACATATAATGCCTCTACTCATGATAAATCAACAATTATTTCCTCTAAAAACTAGGCAATCTAGGGGTAGACAAAATGTGTTTAAATATGATAAATTTATAGGTACCCTCAAACACCATTCATAATCAAAACATTCCATAACTTTGTATATCTTTTCATTTCTCCACCACTAATATTCCCATGCATAATGATCCTAGGTTTACATATGCTAAGTTTTACTATTTAACCTCATAATACGCAAGCGCACGGATCGTTTGTATACTACCTAAGGTGTCAATCCTACAAGGAGGGGTAATCTAATCCTAAAATCTAAGGTCAAACTAAATTGCAACAATCAAAAATAAATAATAAATGTAGAAAATTATTCAATTAAACAAGCAATTACGGGAATTAATTTTCAGAAATAATAACAAATAGCAAATCACACAGCTCAATACAAAATCAACCTAGGAACTACCAATTGAGATAAAGGGGGTTTTAATTTGAAATTAATAAAAATCTAATCAATTGTGCAATTATCAAGTTACCAGGTCTAGACAATCCTAGGGTGGATTACTCTCTCTCGAGTTATAATCTTTAAAACCTAATTAATAATCCCTAATTTAAATTATGGAATTGTGATCTCTCGATTCACAATTTACCCAAAACCTAAATTAGTTCTAAAATTGTCTATTAACCTACAGGGAATTTATGTTTGATCTCTTGTTACATGATTTCACCGATTTGATTCAATTCTTATCTAAAAATTTACCTAACTCTCGTTAGCCCAAATTGATGATATTCATTCAGCTCACCCTCTCAGTTTGTTGCTGAATTATTAAGAACAAATATTAAATCACAAAATAACTCAAATAAAATACAATGAATTGAATTTCATAAATCTCAAGAATCAAATCCCAAAGATGAGTTTAGACGAAAATCGACATTCAACAATTATCTTAATTTCATACATCAACAAAACTGAAATAAATTAAAAAATATGCTCGGAATGGACTCGTGGAGGCAGTGATAGCGAGAAACCACCTGTTCTGGGAAGAACTTCGCATCAAGCTTTGTCTTAGTGTTTCTCTTCGTTCATCTCCGTCCTCGAATCTCTCAATAGCTCTCTAGGGTTCTGAATTTGCTGATGTGAAAAGCTCTATTCAAGGTTGCTCTCTTTGTCTTGTAATGTTCTTTTTATATCCTGGAAGCCCTAGTTTCAATTCGGGGTTGAAATGGTTCGAAAAATTAAGCAAAACTTGAGTTTCTGTATTTGCCAGATGCAAGCCACGGTCGTGGCTAGTGCCTAAACCTTTCTGTCACAATCATGGCCTAAAGTGCATGATTGTGGCCTCGCAGATAGCTCTTTGTCACGATCATGGCCCAAAGTGCACACCATGACCAAGGTCCTTTTAGCTCACCCCTTTTTGTCACAATCATAACCTGTTGTGCCACAATCATGGGCCTTATTTTTGGCCCAAAACTCTTCAAAACTTTTAAGTTCTTCGCTGTTTACCCTAAAACACTAATAAACTCATCAAGGTACCTCAAAAATATAACATTTAAGTTCAAAGACTCATACTAACCCATAAAAACAATTAAACACATAAATTAACACAATTGAAACCTAAATACACACTAAACACTTAGATTAACACTAAATACCTAACAAATTAAACCCTAAAATATCATGCAAATCACAACTATCAATATCCTCATACTTAAACATTTGCTTATCCTTAAGCCAAAAAAACAACAACACACAACACACAATGCAATAATGAGGCAATGGCTTTAACTTTATGAAATAAATTTAATCTTAAACATAATCCTACAAGTTATATCTAATCATTAATAAGCAAAATCTATGTCTCAGGGCTTTGAACTAAATGTACAATTTAATCAAGATCTAATTGTTAATTTATTTACCCTTTTAAATTGTACAAACACATCAATAATTCTTTGGACTTTGTGACTCCGTAACTTTTCCTAAGTATATTTTCATGAAAAGTTAAGCTTACTGTAAGTTCGGTAGGTTTTTATTAAGCAATAACGTATACACTTTTTTATTATTATTTTAGTAAACATAGACTTAGTCTTTTTACGTGAAGGAAAACATTGGTAAAGAAAGCAATAACACGTACACTTTTTTTTATTATTTTAGTGAACATAGACTTAGTCTTTTTATGCGAAAGCAAACATTGGTTACTCAACTAAGTCATGTTTTTATTAAACAGCTTGGTTGAAACGTCATTATAGTCTTTTGATGCGAAGGCACACATATGTGATGCATCTATATCCGGTTACTCAACTATATCACGTTTTCAACTACCTACTAGCTCTATTCATAACCTAGAGGTCAGCAGAATAGTGATTTATTTAACAAAAAATATTTTTTATTTTTCTACCTTGTTGTTAAAGCTACTCATTTCTATGAAAAAAATACTAGTTAAGCTACTTAAGTAGAAAGACGTCAAATTATGAATGAATGTGACAGCTTATAGTGTGCTAAATTTACACTAAATCCTAATTAAGCTATAGATTTATCCAAAGACTCCTAATTCACTAATTTTGCGAGCTAATGATCATTTACAACCTACTAGACTATGTTCAAAATTAAATAAATTTCGCTCCATCTAAGCCATTGACACATTCAAACAATTCACAATATGCAACTTATTAACTATCATATGATATGCAAAAATCACATTCAAAAGAAAAATACATAACCCCTCCCCATATTTGAACAAGACATTGTCCTCAATGTGAAAAGAAAGCACACAACACATAAAAGACAAGAAAACACAGAAATTAAAGTAAACAAAAAAATAAAAATAAAAATAGAATTGAAGGCTAATTTGAAAAAAGAAAAATAACTAAATGGAAAGGAAAAATTAGGTTAGACATAAATCCTATGGAGACAGAGGTGGTAATGGTGTTGGAGGCAACAATTGATCACCTTGAGACTCAATACTGATAAATCCGTCGAATATCCTGGCTTTGATGGTGTTGTGTCCGGGCCATCTCCTTCATCATTTTGGTGTTCTTCGCAAGTGTCCTGTTGGTAATGAAGATCGCATCCAAAACTTCCTTCCAATCGTGTTTTTCTTCCTCCTCCTCATATTCATCACTAGACTCTTCTTCCTGCCGAGGTGGCGCTGCGGTTGAACTTGCCTAACTTGCCCTAATTAGGACATGTTTCTTTTGGCTGATGTCCCTAATTTCCATATTATAGGACTTAAGGATTTAGGCCCGCCATAAGTGATGGTGGTTCAAGAATTCTAGGAGGGGAACAGTTAACCCCCCTCAGTTCCACACCAAAATGTTCCGCAATGGCTGACTCTATATACCCCATTCCTAGATTGTTGCTCCTTTTGTGCGCAGTCATAACAATGGCATGACATAAACGTGGTTGTGTAGACTGGAATACCATGGTCCATGCACCATAACATAAAAATTTCCTTAGTGGAACACTTGTTGGTTTCGGTTTTATCGAAAACCAACTGACACATAAATTTTTGCAACAACAAGTGTTCACGGGACCTTATAATGTTGTTGTGAGCATTCTTTTAATGAAATTGCTCAATTCTAATAAGCTCATTCCAGTATTAGGAAGGACGAAAGTCTTCATAATGGAACATTCGGGGAATCCACATATCTCGTACATGATTTCAACATTTAATTCATAAGCTCATCCTCCCAATATAGACCATAATTCTTTTGGATGTTTAGGGTTATAGGTGAGGGAAGTGAAAATTTTCAGTGTAAGCTTCTCATAAACAGGGAATTGAAATCATACGAACTGAGCCCACTTGATCCTCTCAGCTAGGTTTTCTACTCGCTCATGGAAGTATTTTGGAACTACAATTTGTCTAGCACGAACGGATAAAAATGAGTACCTTCCTCCTTTGCGTAGATTGGGAAGGGTGCACCAAAGTCTATCGCTCAGTTCTGTCTCCCACATCCTGCAACTTATTGTCATCCATATGGTTCCTGTCGAGCTGATTGTTTAATGCGTGCCATAATTGGGTATAAATTTGGAAGAAATTGGAGGCTGACAGATTCTAGAGAGATGTAACAGTGTGTGAATGCTCAAATTCTAGAGAGAGAAAATGAAAATAAAACTGAAAGTAAAAGTGAAGTTAGAACTGAATATATAGGTGGTAAAAAGGGTAAACTGGTAATAGTTCTTTTTAAGACTTGCGTCCTCCCATTTTCTGCAAAGTCGCAGGCACGATTATGGCCTAGCCCCCAAAAGGACACCTAATCGCACTCCACGATCGTGACCTACTAGATCACGATCGTGGCTGGCGGCTGTCCACTAGCACTAATTTCCTTATTTGTTCTTTTCACTATTTTGTTTAAATTTTCACTTCCTAATCCTTTGTGGTCCCTTTTTCGCATCTCTTTTCATGGTTGACGGTCCTAGGGTGGATTACTCTCTCTCGAGTTATAATCTTTAAAACTAATTAATAATCCCTAATTTAAATTATAGAATTGTGATCTCTCGATTTACAATTAACCCAAAACCTAAGTTAATTCTAAAATTGTCTATTAACCTACCGGGAACCTATGCTCGAACTCTCGTTACACAATTTCACAAGTTTAATTCAGTTCTTATCTAATAATTTACCTAACTTTTGTAAGCCCAAAGTGATGATATTCACTCAGCTTGTTGTGAGATTCCCATATCGATTAGAGAGAAGAACAAAGGACGACTTGTAAGGGCATGGATACCTCTCCCTCACAAGACACATTTTCCCTAGCGAGTGCGCAGGAAGAGCAAAACCGTGAGGGTTAACTGGGCCAAGGCCTAAAACGGACAATATCTATGAGTAGGTGGTCTGAGCTGTTGCAAATGGTATCAGCTAGTACCTGGATCGGTATGCCAGCAAGGACACTGGGCTTCCAAGAGAGGCAAATCCAGGCTTGTAGGCCAGCAAGGAATTTGGGCCTCCTAAGTGGTGGAATGTTAGATTCCCATATTGATTGGAGAGGGGAACGAAGTAGGCCTTATAAGGCTATGGAAACCTCTCCCTC
>JANZXP010024448.1:0-13140 GCA_027576715.1 Erythroxylum flavicans
TCGGGAAGGTCCCGGGACAAAAATTTTTGTTTTCCGCACCGTGTCCATGTGATGGGCACACCGGGATTTTCCTACAACATGAGCACATTACTCTGTAGGGTTCTTATAATAGAATCTCATTAGCCATCATAGGTTTATCTTTATTCTCATAACTTCCCAAGATTCTATATTTGGACACTTGAAATACATCAATCCATTCTTAAGTTTATATCCCCAATCGTCACCCTAAATATATCACTCATTTTTATCTTTTATTTCTACATCAATCTAAGTATATTTCAAGCTCCATTCAAGCCTAAATGTATCATAGAAAGCATTGATAAGTCCACAACTTATAAATTTACATGATTTGGGACAATAGGCATAACTTTCACTATAGATGTCGACTTAAAGTCATTCAAGTACGATTTCGAAGAGGACTTCAAATTCTATAACTTACTTGAAGACCTTGAAGAGAGCTTTTGCCATCTAAAGAGTCAAAATTGCACATTTATGTAGGAATTTGAGAATGTCCACCCAACGAACATATATATCCCTCCAAACAGACATGAACGGAGCTGGAACTCTGAAATTTCAGAGATGGTCTGCCCAGCGGACATGAAGTCTGTCCAACTGACATTTACTGGCCAATTTTCAGGTTTCCCACTCATACAAGTCAGACATAATACATCTATGCTTATCTTATCATTCCTAATTCAATTTCCACATTATTTCCCTTCATTCTCACTTCCATTTCAGCTCAATATCGTTTAGAACCAAATCATAATCTATGTTTGGTCATCAATCCAAAAATATAACATTCAAACTTATACACTTTCATCATAAATTTCTGCATATGTTCAACTCCCTTTATGACATTCATTTCATCTTTAACTTATCACACTAATTCTTTCCATTTTAAGACACCATAGTACTCTTTTTCTATTAGATCAAGTTAGGAAAGGGCTATAAAGTGTCCAACATACACGCTATGCAGCATCACTAACTTGTAAAAAGAATATCTCTCAACTCCGATGTCCAAAAATTATGAACTTTATATCATTGGAGAGCTAAAAGGATAAACTACAACTTCCAAGAAGACAACTTTATATAAAATCGGCCTAGATTAATACATTTTTTCCCGTGAATGTAGAGCATAGATTTTACCTTTATGAATGCTTAAAAATGCAATGCGGAAGCTTGAAAAATCATGAACAAAAAAAAATTTCATTAACTTCAAAAGGAAGGAGTTTTACAAAGCTTTAATGGGCATTTTAAGACATGAATGCATCATTGGACTCATAATACAAAATAAAAAAATATACATGAATGAGTAATACTTGAAATGCGGCTAAAGCCTTCAATTTTCATATACTAACTTAAATACAAAAATATGTAAACTTGGAGTGGTGCCTTGACTCTTGATCACTCAATCTCTTGCTCGTCACATGGAGATGGGCAGGAGGGGTTGAGATAAAAGCTCATAGGTAACAAGTTTATAGCAGAGAAATAAGCAAAACCATTGAAAATATTCATGTAGTAGTAAATTGCATTGAAACTATAAAATATTTAAGCAAATCATAAGAACATAAGACTTGTATTTCTCAAACTTGTCAAACAAATCATAAACAACATAAGACATGTATTTCTCAAACTTGTCAAAAAAATCATAAACAACATAGGACATGTATTTCTCAAATTTTCAAACTTGTCAAACAAATCCTAAGCAACATAAGCAAGCATAATGGTTTGAGTAGTCCATATAAACATGATGGAGAAGCCTTGCAGCTAAACCATATACACGAGGGAGTTCTGGAAAAGCTCTAATAAACATGAGGGAGTCCGTAATGGAGCTCTGTGTCAATAGTGGGCAGGCTGGAGAAGCCTTTAACATGATCAACGTGCACGTGACATAATATAATGGACATCACAAACACAAACACGAACATAAATTTCATGACTTGTAAACATAATGCTCAAAAGGCACATTTCGGAAACATGATTTCCATAAGTATAATATATTTTAAATACAATTTCTATCATCATTTTAAGATCATCATCAAGATTCATGTACCGAACATGTACCAAATACTTAAATCATTTAAGAAACAATAAATGCAATATTTATAAAGCAATTGAAATCATTTAAAACTATTGATTAGGAAAATACTCATGGCTCATTAACTAAACTATAAACATGTAACCCACCTAGATTCCTTGCTTAAAAATGCCCCTCCTCTTGCTCCTCTTGCCTCTCTTGATTTCCTTTAACATTGGCATAAAAATCCGATTCATTGGGAATACAAATTGGGAATCCAAATAGTATATTTACTAAAAATTGATTCTAAAATACTTAAAACCATGTACTTCCTAAGCTTCATGAATCAAAATTCCTTCGAAATTCCCGCTTACCTTGAATCTTCACTAAACAAAGAGATTTTTGGCTCAAATGGAAGCTTTTCTCTTCCTCTTTCTTTTTCTCTTATTGAATAATCTCAAAATCACTCTTGAAAACTAAGAAAAGATGAAACCTAAGCTTGTCTTCTTCGTTTTTTCTCTCATAGATGAACTCTCCTTCACTTTTCTCTTTCTTTCACATTTTTTTCATCTTATGAAGAAGACAACATTTGCCTCTTCCAATTATACCCTTAATAACTGTAAAATGTCAACCCTACCCTTCATTTAATGCTTCATGGTTTTTAAACTTAAGTGACATGCCATAATTGCCATCAATACATTCTTACTACTTTAAATGAACTAACCAGTATAATAAAATCCTACTAACACTGAAATAAATAATTAAACTCCAATAATTATTCTATTATGACCTTATAATTCCTTTAAATCATGCTTAACTAAACGAAAAGTTTTGGAGGACAATAGATATTCATGATTAGATAAAGGAGTTGTGACCGAAGTGACCAATATGAAAAAGAGCTTTACGTTCACAAAGAGCCACAAGCTCAGTTAATAATAAGCCTAGTATCCACAATGAATATGGGACAGTAAATGAAATGAGCCCAATATCCACAACAAATACGGGATAGTAAATAGGTGCTCAGTTATCAAAAAGTAAAATGAAAATGGAGTCACGTGTGCATTTGAATATATATATAACTTTACATATATCATATGAATGATTGAGATGAATTAATAGATTGTTCTTAAATAGTGTTATGAAATGTTTGTATACATGTTGTACTTGTACTTAATGAAATATGACAAAATGTGATGTAGGATTTGATACTAGATGATGTGTTAAACATCTTGAAATTGGTTATATACTTCACTTTATGTTTTGACTAGAGTGAGAACATCGATGATGGTTCACTCACTAAGTTCATAAAATCATCAAAATTACAATGTTAATTTTCAAGTACAAGGGAGTTCTAGCTTCTAAGTCAACCAAGTAGAATTCTAGTAATTTCATTTTGAGAAAAAGAATGAATCAAAGGTCTAGTAAGCTAATATCTTAGGAGTCTAGTTAGAATGTGTTGTTTAGCTTCTCATTTCATGTTAACATTTTGTATGGAGTTGTAAACTCTCAAATGTCATGTAATGTAAATACATGGATATGAATTGTAATGGTACAACGTAAGTAAGTTTATTTTGTGAATGAAATTAGGAGATTTGATCATTTTGAACACTTGTGTTATGTGTGATGCCATAATAAATTAATGTGAATCTTTTAACATGCCATTTTCATAAGGTATGTTCTTAAATATCTTTTAGATGTTTAGGCATATGCTCTATGGAAGTGATATATTACATTGGTGTACTTAGACTTGATTAAGGCTTGAAATGAACCTAGAATTGGTTAAGGGTTCGATAAGTTTAGGTTGTTAATTGATGTCAATGCTTAAGTAATGGATTATCTTGATATCAATGTCTTTAAATCTAAAAATTTTGAGTTGTTAAAGGAATAAAGGTATTTTTATGAATACAAATATGATCTAAAGGATATGAGTAAGATGTATTAGGTATGAATGAATGAGAATTGGGAAATTGTGTGAATGTATATTGCTGGAAAAGGTTGATGAATGTATGAGTGATGAATTTAAAGTAATCAAACTTACTAAAGGTATTAACCTAAATGCAAAGTGGTAATATATAAGCTATAACAATTGAACGATCAAGATTTGTGATTAAGAATACATACCCATAAAGGTCTACTGAGCATGTATTGAACATGACACATATACATGTGCATGATTGTATATTCATATGATTGAACAAATTAGTGATTGTGAACTATGTGTGTATTGCTTAACTATAGATGCATACGTTAATTGTCAGCATCCAAACATTGCCGGATCATCAAGGCAATAGCTATTCTGGAGCAGAATATGAGTTAACCTAGATGTGTAAATTCAACTATATGTGCTTTCGTTTGAATTTTATGTATATTGTGGAATGATGAATATCAGACTTAGATCCAAATAATTTGATATATGACATGAGCACACTGAATGAAATGTACTAAAAGCATAATATGTGAATTGATGCATCTTATTACATTGAAATGCATGATCAGATAAAGGAGTTGTGGCCAGAGTAGCTAATGTGTGAAAAAGAGCTTTTAGCTCAGGATTGTGTACAAAGAGCCAAAGGCTCAAATAACAATAAGTCTGATATCCACAACGGGTAAGGGACAGTATATGAAATGGGCCCAGTATCCATAACAGATATGGGACAGTAAGTTGGGTTAATAGGTGCTCAGTCATAACAAAGCAAAGTAAAAAAATAAATCACATATGCATTTGCATATACAATTATACATGTTCATATGAATGATTGTGATGAAATTATTGAATAGTTTTGAAATTATGATATGCAATGTTGATATACAGTACTTGTTGAAATATGACAAAATGTGATGTGGTATTTGATACTGCATTTTGTAATATACTTGTTGAATTGAGTTATGTAATTTATTTTGGTGTTCTAACTTGAGTAAGCACCGCAATGATAGTTCACTCACTGAGTTCGCAAACTCATCAAAATTGCAACTTTGATTTTCAGGTTCAAGGGAGATCTAGCCTCTAAAGCGATCCAATAGAATTATAGTACTGTTATTTCAGGGACAATAATGACTCAAAGGTCTGGTCAAATAATACCTGTAGTCTAGATAGATGTCTTTTGTATTGGCATTTCATGTTATGACAGACATTGTCTTTAGTGTGTAATTTTTTAACTATATGATGTACAGGGATTGAGTTCAAAACTGTTATGTATGGTCTACTTGAATTTGGAATGTTATTGACATATATAACTTATTACAATTGTGAAAGAAATAAGTATTTGGAATGTTTAAGTTATATTGATGCCTTAGGTTGTATTAATGTGATTATTCTAACGTACCATTTTCATAGAATATATTCTCGACTATTTTTGGATATGTTTGGGCATATGCACTATGAGAATGGTATGTTACACGATTGTGGCATCAAATTCAACCATTGTTTCAAAATCTATAAGAAAAGAGAAAACTAAACAAGTTAATCAAATAAAATAACTTTAAAACAATGATAGTACATAATAAAATAAAAATGGCTAAAGTAATGAAATCTAGATGCTCCTAATATTACTATCCCCAGCAATGGTGCCAAACACTTGATTGGCTCAAATTAGGTCAATATTAAAAATACCACAAGTGCATGATGTAACTAAAGTTAACACATACAAGTAAGGGTTAATCCCATAAAAAATATAAGTACTAGTAATTACCTTTTTCTATTATCTAATCTATGAATTAGATTGTTGATTTTAGTTAAAAATTAAACTATATGAACTAAAATAAGATTAAACAATACTGAATGCTAAATAAGTAGAATTCGAAGAAAATTCAATATCAAATAGTAGTGTTTAGATAATGAATCCCTCCTAAGAATCTTTAATTATTAATCCTTTATCAAGTAGTTATATTATTGATTATTAGACTATGGAAATTCCTATCTTATGTTAATATCTTTCTCAAGACTATTGACAATTAATCCATCAGTTGATTAATAGAACTCTTTCTAAACTTTTAAGATTGCAATATCGACTTGTGAATTTTGCTATTAGGTAATCTAAAGGATTTATGCCAACCTATCTTTAGGCTTATATGTAACTTTTTCTAATTATGGTATTTCTATTCATACAAGTGACTTTCTCAATCTAAATTATATGAAATCAAATCAATGATTAATATTCTTGATATATTAAAAAAACGCATAATTGAATCACAATAAATCAATCAATATAATTGCATTAAATAAAAGATCAAATCATATTGTTATCCTAACTTAAAGTTCATCACACATAGGCACTAAACAATTTAATTACTACTCAAATAAAACAAAACCAATACATAATATGCAAAAACCTAATAGAAAACAAAGAAATCATAATTATGAATTTCCCTTTTCTTCTATTGATTCTTCTCACAAAACTTGATTTGATCTTTGTCTCTATCAGATCTCTTGACATTATCTTCATGTTTTCCTTATCCCTTGATCAGAATTGTTGTCTCTCTAGGTGTTTTACGTCTCAAAATTGCTTACTAACTTGACTCTTTTTAGGACATACATGGTCACTTAAACGATCTTGTGACTAACTTTCTAACTCCAAAAACACCTAAAATTATGACTTTACTCATTCGCAAAGACTTACATTATCTCGAAGTTATTTCAAATCTTTGTTTTCGGCCATGATTTCATCTGAAGTCTTTTTTTTTTGGTCCATGAAGGTAATTATCACTTATAAATGCACTTGAAGCAAACTAAGTACCAAATATACAATAAAATTATTAAATAACAAGCAAAACATGTTAAATATTGATGTATAAATATATTCAAATAAGCATATATCAATATCCTTTATACAATGATGAACTAAATAGGTTATAAATTTAGGTAGGAAGCACCCAACATGTTATATACTTTAATTCATTCTTTGGTTTAATAAAATTCTAGTTTTCTTGTAATTTATCCTTATTTTATATTGATTAAATCGAAGGAGTGAAAGTGAAAGATTCAATATTTGATTTATGCATTGACATTTGAGAGATAAGATATATGTTTAGGTGATAGCACGGATAATGAGTTATTTAAGATAATGCTGCAATGTCTTCTTAAGTTAGGGTAAAACCAATCAAAATAGTTTATAGAACTAGTTAAAGCATTTTTAAATTCTCTAGATTTAAAAGAGAATTGGTTGAAACAAGAGAATATGATATAAGTTAGGAACACTTAATGGTATAAGAGCAAGAATAATTTACTAAATCAAGGGTGAAATTGAATTGATTGATATATTTTTTATCATTTATTTGTCTTAGAGCTAAGATTTATTATGTAGTTTATTTTCTTTATCCAATCATCTATAACAGTTGACCTAAATTGTTAACTATTAGTCTTTGTAAGATCAATCCATGTTATGCCTAAATAAGTTCTAAAAACACCTAGGCTATCCTACTCGCAAGTATATGAAGTAGTTATAGTTAATTACCTAGGGTTGTCTCCCACGGAGATGAAATTGGTCTACTCAAATTAATTTTGAATAAGAAAATAAAAACACATGCAATCCTAAACATTCAATCCTGATTTATTGAGTGAAGGCTTTAAATAAAATCACAAATTAAATTGAAAAGTAAACTTATTCACCAGAAGCAAAAACAAATAGATTAATCGAAGTGGAAAACTCTTAATAATTAATTTAACTAATTTAATCTCCTATGCATGATTAAGGGGAAATGATTGGATAGTTTTCTTACTAAAATTAACAATTGTGTTCTAAGATCAACTTGAATAATAAACTAAATCTAACATTCATATTAAACAAATTATTATCCGAGTTAATTATAGAAACTCGATTACTAATTACCACTTAAGTTAATATATTTCTAATTCTTAGCCTAAAAGTCTATATTTTGTCATTCCATATTAAATTTCTCCTCTTAGTCCTTCGTTTAATACTAAAATGATATAAAGTTTGATCATGCTATTATATTCATTTAGTTTATAAATTATAGCAATATAAGACAAAAACCTATTCCCTCAAACATGCATATTTGACTAAAATAGCTACATTAATCCTCAAGAAAAAGAGATCAGCCCATCATGAAAATAACAAGATTATCATCTTCATGTACTTCAATCCCATCTTGATCAGTATGAGAGAAGTATTAAAGAAACAAACAGAGTAAATAACTAAAATAAACTATCAAAAGCTAACAGAGTATGGGTCGGCTATGCTACAAAATAATGAATCTAGTAAAATAACAAAGAAATAATGTAACAAAATAAGGAAAAAAATAAGCAAAAAAAGATCAAATGAGGGAGTTAAATTGATCTCCTGCCCCTCGAAAGCTTCCTGCATTAGCTTTCACTTTTCGCTTTTGCTTGGTCCTTACCGAAATGAATTAAGGCTCACACTGTTTTCACCTTATTGCTGAGTTTCTCTCTGCTCACCTGACCCTCTCTATTTTTACGTCTCTTCTCCCCTTCTTTCTCTATCTATTCTCTCTCTCCTTGCCTCTCAGTGGATTAGAATAAAAATGTATAATGTTTGTCTATAGAGTAAAGTGTATCTCCACCGCCACCCTCATCTCTAGCTATTTGTAGTATGACTCTAGGTTTAGGGTTTAGAGTTGTGACCCTTGCAGTTACCACATAAAAAGTATATGAATGAAAGGAATTACATGTCACAGGGGTGAGGACGGCAGTTATAGGTGTGACTCATTGTCACCCCCATGTGACCATGTTCACAGTGATGACAAGTCTAGTCACCGTCGTGACTTAACATGTCACGGTGGTGCCACCTTTAGTCACCACTTTCTTTTTTTCCCTTTTCCTTTCATGAAACATTTACGTCAACTTTCCCTTCAACCTTCATGCAAAATTCACAAAATAATCCAATTAACATTCATGCAATATTACACCATTTTTACTCAATTTATCTGACATTTGGATTAAAACACAAAGATTTGTAACCAAAATCATGATATGAAAGCAATTAAAAGTAATACAAACTAGACACAACAATTCCCCTACACTTAAACCATGCTTGCCCTTAAGCATAATAAAGAACACTAGACTATACGAGAATAAACAATGAAAACATCAATTTTCCCAAATAATAGTCAAAGACATCAACAATCATTTCAACAAACACAACATAAGAACTTGAAACTCATAATACTCCATAAACAAGTTATTCTTCGCATATTTAGCCAAAATCAACAGATACTTCAATTCAAAGAACCATCAACAAGTGTGATAGACACTCACTCCAATCTTCATCCTCTCAAGTATTCAAAGGTAGGATATGTATTCACTCATCGTTCATTTCATGTAAGGCATCTAACATAAGCTTGATTACCAATCTAATCTCCACCAGTCATATCAAATCAATTCAAAGGTCTTTATTATCGTTGTAATAGGGCAGGGATAAGGGTATGATAAAGGAAAATCATAGTTTAAAACGACAACATAAATTAAGCATTTATAATAATACAAAACAATGAACTATAAAATACTCAATCCTTTCCTCTTATTTAAAAAAATTAACACTTCCCATTTTTATTTCTCTCCTCATCTTTTCATTTTCTGGTCATCGTTTTTTTATTTTTCTCCTTCTTTTTTCTCTTTTTTACTATGTTTTTCATTTATTTATTTAGAACAAGTTCAAATTTAGGAAAGAAAAATGTAGAGGAGAGATACAAATTATTACAACCCTACCTATTCCTATCTCAAAAGCCAACTATATGCTATAATTCCCCCACACTTGTTTAGACAATTATTCCCTAAACCTAATCATACACATTCAAATGCTCAACTTGCCTTATGGTAGGTACACAAAAAGGATAAATGATTAAGAAAGAAAAGGTTTCATTAAAGGTAACATCATGATGGCTTTTTAAGCAAAAGGGGTGAATCCTAATTGCCTTCATTATTTAAATGCTTGCATAAGATTATATGATATCAACTAGTATCTGCAAGCAAGTTATAGAGTTCCTCAATCATGAAAGAATACTCTTAACAAAGAATACTTAAATTTAGTGTTTAATAGTTCAAAAAGGCTCAAATTCTTACTAAATGAAAAGCGTCCTTCATCTATCACAACAAGCTAATGTCCTTAACCGAAATCCAAGTCTAAGCATGGAAGTATACTCATTCACTCATATTATGCAATACTAATCCCGATCGAGTTTATGTCATGACCATACATCTCTAACGATTAATTAGGAAAACAAATACACAACAGTCAATTAATAAATAGTTTTTTAACTAATACCCCCCACACTTAAACGTCACATTGTTCCTAATGTGATTTAAAAAAGTAAAAGAGGGATCTAAGACACAAAAGAACACAATCAAGGATAAGAATTAAAACTAAAAGATATTAAACTAACAAAAAAAGGGATAGAAATACGATACAAAAGGGTGGGTAGTGTCTGTATCGATGCGATATGAGGCATAGTAATAAGCATAGTGTACTACATTGACAAGCGGTGAACATTTGCAAGGAAGACAAATAGAAAAGTATACCTGTGCACATAAAGCAAACAGATTAGATCGAATTTCACTAGAAAGAAATAATGAACAACTAATTGAAAACAAACATAAATTATATAAGTTATCTCCCATTTAGCACTTCTTTAATATCTTTTAGCTAAACAACTCAACCGTTATGCTCCAGGTGGATTGCTCAAAGTGATTGAGTCTACTGTTTTCTTCTCTTCATTGGAATTTTTTCCAAAATTTCCCAACCTCTCCCTCTGTTGCATCAATTAGCATTTGGCAGCATTCATCACTCTCTTTAACTAAGTCTAGCTTCTTTTCTTCTTCATTTTGCAAGGCAAAATCAAAATTGGCAATATTAACTTGATCAAGAAAATAATAGTCGTCATAAATAGTATAAGTGGGAATAGATTCAACATTAAAGATTGAAAATTCTACTCTTTCCCCCAAGATGATCATGGTCAATTTCCCATTCTTCACATCAATCAAACCGTTAGTGGTGGTCATAAAGGCCCTCCCTAGGAGTATCAAGTGCTCCTTTTCTTTCTCTTTCACTTCCCCTATATCTGGGATAACAAAGTCTACAGGAACAATCAATCCTCCAAGTTTCACTAACACGTCCTCTATTACTCCTTTTGTATAACAGATTGACCTATCAGCTAATTGCAAACACATGTTTGTAGGTCTTAACTATCCTAGATCCAATTTCTCATAAATAGAGTGAGGCATAAGGTTTATGCTTGCTCCAAGATCAAGCATATCCTTAACCTCATCACCATTACCCTTTGATACTTTCATGATAAAACATCCAGGGTCTTTCAGTCTAGGGGTAAATGTTATTGCAAAATTGCACTTGCTATTTCAGAAACTTACACCTTTTCATTAGGCTCAAACTTTCATTTCTTAGTGCTTAGTTCCTTAAAAAACTTGACATAAGTTGGAATGTTCCTAATCATATCTAACATGTAACACCTATATACCTTTGGGAGGATATGCAGATGCTACACAAATGTTGGAACCCATTTTCAGAGCCCAACTATTCGGAATATCAAAAGATGTGAATGTAATATCCTGCAAGGTTATTTCTATGGGACCTCTTAATTCTATACTCACTTTATTTGGTGATTGGATGATGGAGTTATGGCCAAATGAGTTAAACCTGATTATGACCTCAATCATATTGTACCTATCTTGAGACAATTGACATAACTTTCACTAGAGAGATCAGATTAAGGTCATCCTAGGACGGTTTTGAAGAGGACTTCTAGATCTACCACTTTTGTGAAGACTCCAAAAAGATTTTGCCATTGGTGGGTCAAAACATGGGTTCGCTGCAGCAAACTAAATGCTTCGTCGCGGCGAAATCAGGAAATATTTCCCAGAACCTCTTGGGAAAGGTTCGCCACGACGAACTATAAATGTTTCGCCACAGCAAAATTAGGAAATATTTTCGAGGATCTCTTGGAAAAAGTTCACCGCAGCAAACTATAAATGTTTCGCCACTGTGAAATTAGGAGATATTTCCCAGGACCTCTCGGGAAAAGTTCACCGTGACCAACCTATAACTTTACCGCAG
This sequence comes from Erythroxylum flavicans, assembly GCA_027576715.1. Lineage (NCBI taxonomy): Eukaryota > Viridiplantae > Streptophyta > Magnoliopsida > Malpighiales > Erythroxylaceae > Erythroxylum > Erythroxylum flavicans. Next base: position 12,058 of record JANZXP010024448.1, read on the forward strand.
CGAAGTCACGAGATGGAGATGAAAACACCTTTCGGGAAAAGTTCGCCGCAGCGAAACCTTCTAACCTGGAACTCTAACTCAACATTTCAACACCAAAAATACACATACACTTCATATCAATTCAACTACTAAGTACTTTTATTAAATTCTTAAATCTCCCCTTAAATAATTAATCCCATACAACCCTTCTAATCTTTAACATGTTATTCTAAACTAAACAACAGTTTACAATCGCATACTCATTCTCATTGCTAAACAAGTAAATATTTAATCAAGCTTTAGTTAAATATCAACATACACATCAACTTAATACAAAATACAAAAGGATGCTCATGTTTGATATGCCTATAAAGCAATCCAAGAAAAATAGTCACTAACTTAGTACAAAAGATTTCTAGCTATCTTGGAGTTCCTAATGCCTTGCACTCGCTAATCTTCTCATTCTACGCCTAAGGAGGAAAAAATTAGGCTGACCTACATAACTCAGTGGCTGATATATTTATAGCCATTGGCGATGAGCCACGCAATCAAACATACATGCATCAAATCATATAAGCATCCTCATCTTATCTTAACCCAACGATGTAAGTTCAACATTCATAACTCATAACTCAATACATCATCATATAAAACATATTAGATATGATTTAACATTAAAGCATAATACACAACTTCATGAAAACTTGACACATCAAAGATGCAAATGCACAAACAAATGGCTCGAGGGTTTTGTAGAACAAAACAGAGAAACCGAAGTTTACTTCGTGAACGAAACGAGTCCACTTTTCAGATCTCGTGTGCCACAAGCGGGTAGCCGGGAGAAGGCATTATGTTGACGTGCATGTGACTACGAAATGGTTCCTCTCTCGCCCAAACAAAATCAAATATCATGCTCAATTCAATCAATCGCAAGTTTATATTCTCATGCTTTTTTTTCTTGTTTCCATTTAATCAAAATGTCATGATACAATTCCAAGGCATATCATAATTATACTCACAATTTAATTTTTTTATCACATGTCATACATCATAATGCAATTTCCACATCACAATATTTCAAAGCAAATCATTTTAACACACAAC
>JANZXP010024528.1:0-13135 GCA_027576715.1 Erythroxylum flavicans
TGTAATAAATAATAAATCTCCAAAAATGATTCTATCATGATCCCAAAAATTATTCTAAGGCAAAAATTCAAATCTCATGCGTATTCCATAAACTATTATGCTTAATTTAACAAAAAAATTTCGGGGGCTAACATTTACCCCTGATGCGGATGGAGTGGTGGATGGTGTAAGGGATGTAAATGATGGAGTGGTGGATGATGTAGCCTCATCTACCGGTGTAGTAGGTGGAGGGGTTGAGGTGTTTCATCTCTAGCTGCTACACCATAAGATACTTCACCTGTACAGTAAATACCACCGAATTGTGGTCTAAATCTTACTCCCAAAATATTCTGTCTTCTATTTGGTGCCATATTTCAACCTGAAATCAATATTTGATTGAAGTTTGTAGAAATATTACTATTTCATTTCAATAATTTATGCAATAAATTGAAAAGGAAATAATTGATTTGTTCATACACTATTCAATTACAAGCATGAACAAATCAAGTGCTATCATCATTTAATTGTAAATCAAAATCATCATCTTCTTCTGTAGAATTTGAATCAAAATCAGGCTCTTCTTTAGATCTCTGGCCCTCTTCATCGTCTCCAAATAAAATTTCAACATATTCATTACATGGATCGCTTAAAGGTTCATTATCCTCATATACGACAGATGCATTTATTTCGTAAGTCTCTTCCTGAAACACTTCACTTTCAACTCTCTGTTCTCCTTTTTCACGTGAATCAAAAACACCTCTTTGCAAACAGCCAACCAATCTAACTTATCTTGTCATAAGGTGGAAAAAGTGACATAATACACTTAGATCGCTTGCATTGCTAACATGAAAGGTTCAAAATGTCGAAATCTTGTTTGCATGTTGATTTCAACTAGATTGTATTAGCTTTGCACTTTTGTACCAACATTTGGATTTGAATCAAACCACTCACACTTAAATATCAAAGTTTGCTTTATTGGCAATGCATGATACTCAATTTCAAGTACCTCAATTATTTTTCCATAGTAATCAATCACTTCTCCTTATATGCAAACTCTACTATTTATTATTTCCATGCTATAACCATGATATTCTATATGATATTTGTATCCATTAATGAAATACACCAGATATGATTTCACACTTCGCAAAGGTCGCTTCGCAAGATCACATATGAACTTGTTGTCTATTAAATTTTCTAAGGCCTACAGAAAAGAAAATATTATATTAAACAGTATAATGTCATCTGAACACTTAAATCTTAAAGTACAGATGCATTTCAATAGTTGGAAGTGAAAACTTACATATTGCTTGAACCATCGAGCAAATTGTCTCCCAAATTCTTTATTGATGACATCCTATGATTTGTCAAGCATGAGCTCCTGCAACAATTCCTTGTATAATCTAAAAACATTATTATATATTCTAGTTATGAATAACAGTACTAAATTTCAAAACCAAAATAATTACTTCATACTTACTGCACGAAAGTTGAACCTCTTCACAGTTCAATAAAAAGTAACCATGGATAGCCTCAATTTCTTCCTCTATTAACATTCTTCTTGTTGAACATCTATATGACTGTCCCGGATAAGCGAAGATGGATAAGTTACCATCAGCATCAATAGTTCCTCCCCTATTGTCATTACGAGGAAATTTTCTTTCTCTTGTGTGAACATGTGACTCAATATAATGTGAACAAAATGTACTAGCTTCCTCTACTAAATAAGCATTACATATCGAACCTTTAACTTTAGCCTTGTTCTTCACATTTTTCTTCAAGTGATGTAAATACCTATATGAGTGACCAGGGTTATACGAATTTAGTTATGAAAACAATATAATATGACTTCAATTATAAACAATTTTGTTGAATTACGTACCTCTTAAATGGATACATCTAATGATATTGCACTGAAACAGATAGTTTAGCCTTATGTGCTAAATGGACAGGTAGTTGCTCCATACGATCAAAGCAGCTTAGAGGAAATATCCCTTCTAACTTGCACAAAATTACTAGAATTTCCCTTTCCAATTTTTCCATTTCAACCAACTTAATTTCAGATGATGTTAACCTTTTGAAAAAAAAACTTAATTATGTTATTGCTTTCTAAACCTTATTCAGTAGCAACTCCCGAAATGCAATTGAAATTAGCCTTTGCATAAACACATGACAATCATGACTTTTCATTCTAAATAATTTGTACTTCTGCATGTCCACACACCTTGCCAAGTTTGGAACATAACCATCGGGAAACTTTAGACTTCTTCACCATTCACATAATATTCCCTTCTGCTTTTTGTCGAAACTGTAACATGCTTTCGGATATTTACCGATCCGAAGATTTTTATGTAACTCATTCCTTCTATAAAAAGGCTTCAAATCAGCTCGTGATTTTGCATTGTCTTTTGTCCTTCCCTCAATGTTCACTATGGTATTGAACAAATTGTCAAAAATATTTTTTTCAATATGCATTACATCTAGATTATGACGTATCAAATTAGTTTTCCAATATGGAAAATTTCAAAAAATGCTTCATTTTCTCTAGCCAAAGTGTAGCACCCTACCCTCGCCAGATATGTATTTGACATCCTGAGTGATATCTGAGTGCGTACCCCGCAAGGGTGGCATGCTAGAACAGTCAATCAATTAAATTCAATAAAGAAATTTATTTTCTTTTAAAACAAATTGTGAAAAATCAATAAATAAATCGGGCCCACTTTTATTCATAAATATTTTCAAACACAATGTTACAACCATTACAATACGAAATCATTTACATACATAACTTTGCTAACAAAAACACGTGTTGACATTAACGGTCCCAATTCTATCTATGCACCCACCACGCTTCTGTTGTGGATAGAGCACATACACACCCGCTCGAGAGTTAGACCCGTTGGAACCTCAGTTGTTCTAAGGACTCGAACCACAGATGTGTTGGATGTATAGCTAGCTCTGATACCACTTTGCTAACGAAAACTCGAGTTAAGGTTAACAGTCCCAAATCTACTTATACCCACCACGCTTCTGCTACCTTTAAGCTAATCCCTTGTCATGGTGTATATTTCAACACTGGGATTTGAACTAGGCACATCATCGATATAAGTTAGCTCTTATAAAACCACTGGAATAGTACAGAGTTTTTTATTAGATAATAAAGAAAGGATAATAATACAACTAATTTTCTAAACACAGTAGAACCAATTAATGCATTCCATGTAATAGCAAATGAACTATATAGAGAATTTATTGGCAAAGATATTGCTTCATATAAACAAGAAATGGAGAATAAAGAAAGACCAAAAGCCTTCTGGCATTTAACAAATATAAACATTTGTGATATATGTTATTTAGAAGAATATATCTGTGAATTTAAAAAATATTATTATAAATTGACAAAAACCGAACAAGAATTATACGTATCAGTTTTTATTCAAAAATTACCCTATCTTATTAACAAAATAGTAGATGAAGTTTTTCTTAGAAAACTAACAAATAATCTAGTAGCACACAATTTAGGAGGAGCAATTGCTACTATAAAAGAAGTATTAGCATAAAAATGTTTAGAAGAAAAATTACATAAAACATCAAAACATACAGAAAAACAATTATGTTGTTCAAAATATTTAGAAGTACCACAACAATATGGTTGTGAACCATACATAAAGAAAAGTAAAAGAATTAAACACCCACAATTTAAAAAATATAGGTGGAAAAAGTATCCTAAACGAAAATCCTATAGAAAACCAATTACCAATTAAAAAAATAGTTCATAAGGAAATCTTATAGAAAGTACAAACCAAAACAACAATATTATCCACAAAAGAAAAAACAATGCTAATGCTGGCTATGTAAGGAAGAAGGACATTATGCCAATGAATGTCCAAAAATGAAAAACAAAGATACAAAATATAAAGATAAAATCAATCTATTAAATTCAGCTTTTCAATATCAATTAGAACCTATAGAATCAGACTATGAAACAGATTCAACTATTAACACTTTATACTTCCATGAATTGGAATCTCAAGACTTAAAATCATTAAACAAATCCCAATACTACATTTATTCGAATACAGATTCAGAATAAACAAGTCAATGCATATATAGATACAGGAGCAACTATATGTATAGCTATAAAAACATTATTACAAAATTGGAAAAAATTACAGAAACCTCTACAAATTCGAATAGCAGATGGAAGTATTAAACATATTTGGTATTTAAGTTACTATAATAATATAATAATTGAAAATTATCAATTTGTAGTACCTTCCATTTACCAACAAGAATCAGGATTACCTATTATTTTAGGAAATAATTTGTTAAAATTATATAACCCTTTTTGTCAATATTTACATTATATTACATTAAAGACACCATAAATAAATTCACTAAAGCAAAAATCAATTATTCTAAAAATACCTATTTATCACACTACTTATTAACAAACGATAAAATTAATAAAAGAAAAAATGAATCAACTACAATTTTATTTACATAACAAATTACATTTACAAACTGAGATTGAAACATTGCTTGATCACGTTTGTAGTGAACATCCTCTAGATCCATACAAAAATACAAATAATCAATTAGTTGAAATTAAATTAAAAAATCCTACACAAGAAATTAATATTAAAAACAATATCTGTTATACTTAACAAGATGTACAAGAATTTATTATAAGATGTATTGACTTAATCCAAAAAGGATTAATTTCCCCAAGTACTAGCAATCATTTAGCGTCAGCATTTTATGTCAATAGTCATTCTGAACAAAAAAGAGGAAAGATAAGGATGGTTATAAATTATCAAAAACTAAACGAAGCCACCATTAGTGACGCTTATAAATTACCACGGAAAGATTATATTATCAATAAACTGAAAGGACATAAATGGTTTCCAACATTAGATGCAAAATCAGTATACTGGCAACTTAGACTACATGACAATACTAAACCTTTGACAGCATTTACCTATCCACCACAAAAACATTATCAATGGAATGTCCTACCTTTTGGACTAAAACAAGCCCCAAGTATTTATCAAAGATTTATGGATAATAATTTAGAAGGATTAGATAACTTTGCATTAGCTTATACAGATGACACTATTATATTCTCTAATCAGGATAAAGAAGATCATCTAGCAAAACTAAAAATAGTATTTATCATATGTTAAGAAAAAGGATTAATATTAAGCCGTAGAAAAAGCTAAGATAGCTCAACAAAATATTGAATATTTAGGAAACACTAGCCTATCTCAAAACTTTGAGAAAGTGGAGAATTGATTTAACCAGTTGAATTTACTATTCAGATAGATTCACAATATTTATTTGGATTTATTCGATACAATATTAAAACCTATTATAATCAAGGATGATTAATCTGATGGCAACTGGAACTCAGCCAATTTAATTTTCATATACAATATATTAAATATGTTACTCATAGTCTTGCAGATATACTTACAAGAGAATGGAAGCAGCCATTATCAGTTTGAAGGAATCATTGTCCAAAAAGGAGGGAGTAAAATTAGATTTACAATAAGAAGTTGGCATAGTAACTAAAGAAATTAACCAACTTCGTAGTACCATCAACCTATTGGAAAAACAAGTCAAAGATTCTGAAGTCACTAGCCAAAATACAAATACTCAAACTTCATTACCTACAACCAGTAGAAATCCCTCACTAACACCAGCCTTGATCACCCCTTCACAAATTATCAAACCAATTACTACTCAACCACAAAAAAAAGAGGACTTCAAAGAAGCCAAAATTTATGTTATCTTTAATGGACCAATGGTAGGAATTTATGATGAATGGCACAAGGCAGCAGTACACATCACAAGAAAATAATATATTCTATATAAGAGCTTTCCAGATCGACTGTCAGCAGAAAAAGCATTAGTTGAATTAAAAAACACTTCGTTAATACTTCAATATAAGCAAGTTTTGGAATCAACTGCATCCACTCCATCAAATAAGAAGAGTCTTGGAAAACCTATCAAGTCAGATAAAATTAAAACAGTACCCACAAGAGCAATCAATGAAGAAATGAGGAAAGCAACATCAAAAATGTTTTGTGAATGTTTCCAAGCACTGAAGAACAGAAGATTTTCCAATACTATCCACCGAATCGAGGAAGTTATGGACCTAAAGCAATTATTTTTCAAGAAGTAGACCCATTGACCACTTATCTATTCTTCCAAAGTGGATTAATAGATACTATTTATTTAACATGTCTAAATATTCTGTCAGAATTCCCACTAGGATTTATCCAAGTAATCAAGAATTATAGAGACAAATTTGCTAAGGAAAGGGAAATATTCATCAAATTATTTAGTAGTTATCCTATCTTCAAGGAAACAGATAACACCAACGGCGCAGAGATAAAAGTATCAACAATTGCTTTCATTCATATTGGAGTAAGCAATGATATGTATCCACCCATCGACAAACCACTAAGACATGAATTTCATGGGATTTGATCAATCAGTTCAATCTACAATGTCTTACAGGGATACACCAACAATGCCTTAGGATTAATACGGAATCATTAATTAAGGTAAATTACAAAGGAATCAATATCATTATGACATCAGCATACAAGTCAGTAATCACTGCAGAAGCACTATAATTGATTTGCCAGTTTGAGCAACCATTTTCTACTCTTGATGGAATCTTTGAAGAATTATCAACAAAGTGAAATCATGAACTCTATCAACAATTCATAAATCATGAACAACATAAATGTCATTATTGCCCTTCTACTTCAGCAATTATTGATGAGGCAGCATCAAAAAAAGCAATTATTGAAGAATAAGAATTAGTGATCAGGACAACTGATAAGCGCTAAAAATTTGTAGGCCCTATGTCGGCCACCAAAAAAGGATTTAGACCAACTTTGGTCATTTTCGCCTTTCTTTTTGTAAAGTAAAGTAGATTCTCTAACTTTTTACTGTTTACTTTTTCTTTATGTCTTTTCTTTAACTTTAACCGATTCTTTCGGTCTTAGGTAGCTAGCTTTACTTTGCCTATATAAGGCAACCAATTTTCATAAGTTCGATATGAAATAAACACCCCTCTCTATTCTATTTCTGCTTATTTCGCATATCAAGCCTGAAGTTTGGCGTTCAAGCGATTAGCACGAAAGGTAAATAGTGATGTTTTTGTTTCATCATATTAATATTCATCCAGTATTCATTATTATTATGATTACAATTATCAATACTTCAATCCTTAGTATTCTTTATATACAACCATGTTTATTTATACATACAGTAATTTTCCTTATATTTACTTTTGATAAATCGCATACTTATCTATTTACCGATTTTGTTAAATCAATTTTCATTCATGGATTTAGTCAGTTATTATGTCAATATCTATTAGATACAATTTTCTGTCTTAATATAGATTATGAAAATCTTTGTTAGATATGAGTTTGAACACAGATTGCTGGACTTGTAAAGCATTATCTACAAGTATGAAACTAGAAGAAGACCAGCTAGAAATTAACAAGCAACTAATAACTTATTTCATGGATCACCATCAACAATTAGCCACAAAAATACGACTGTCTCAATTTTTATATTTGCAAGGATCAAATCAATTAGCACAAATAGAGGCAGAAAAACATCAGTGTATAGATCTACTAGTAAGTCATAAGCAATTATACAACTAAGAGGAAGAAGCATTAAAACAACTTCACACACAATTTGGACAACACTATCAAGAACACTTAAACGAAGTATTAGAACAAGCAGAAGAAGAAGAAAAGTTGAAGAAGAAAAGAAGATTATTAGGATAATTACAATGAATAATTGTAATATTTATACTGAAATCGATAATCATATTAATTATATTTTACCCCTAATTAGTAAATATCAGGAAGAAATTGAATATTATGAAAATAGATCTGATTATTTACAATTTGTAGGTGTTCATCCAGATGGAAGAAAACCTATAAAAGAAGAATTAGACCTAACTAAAAATATTTATGATTTTTATTAGAAAGAATTACAATATTTAGAAAACACTTTAAGAGATCATAAAATACACAATCATCGAAGGCAATGAGTGAAATAAATGAAATAATTACTGAATCAGAAAATAATAATGATAATTTAGATATAGATAGTTTAGAATTAATCGAAACAAAAGGAATTTTCCATGTCTCAACATTAATATCTCAAGAGAAACAAAAGAAAATAGCAAAAATTCAATTAGATTTAAAAATAGGACAAGATATTAAATATCATCCGTTTCAAAAAATTTGGAATAGAAAAAATATTATTTATTATGGAAGAATAATTCAAGAACAATAAATATAAATCAATGTAATGGACATATTAGAGTAAGTTTAATAGACCAAGAAAAAAATTGCTAACAATTATTAAAAATTCCTGAGAATAAGAGAAACAAAATTGGATATATTCATTTATTTACAATACAATTATTAAAATCAACCTTTCAAGAAGGTATAGATTCACCAATCAGATTAGCAATTGTAGACGAAAGATTAACTGAATTGAATGAACAAATTATTGGAATAATAAATGGAAATTTAGCAAATGCAAAAATCAAATTTAATACAAGACTAAAAATAAGACTTCCTTTACAATCCAAAAATATGGATGAAACAATTACCGTAGCATATAAATTTTATAGAGATAACCTAATGATTGAAGGACAATATCCATTTTCTATAACTTATCAAGTTAGCTATGCATTAACCAATTCACACCATAGTATTGAATTTGAAAACACAGATAGAATTTACATGGATAAATTATTTAATGATGTAGCAAAAATAGGTATTAATTTAAAAACATCATTAAGAGAATTAACTAAAATAAATCTTCCGATCCAACCATCTAGATTATCCTTATCACACAATAGATTTAATCAACCCCCTCAGTACCTTTATTAAAATCATAATCATGAAGATTAACTAAACCAATTAGATTTACAGAACTAGGTATAGAGAAACCAATAGCTATTACATATCTAAAAATAAAAAGTAATAATCAAGAACAAAATATAGAAAAAGATATTAATAATATTAAAATACAACTTAAAGAATTAACAGAACACATTAAAACCACCTTATGAGTGTTACTAAACAAATCACTCAAGTATTAGAAAAACAAATACAAATTGAGAATCAAATAGAAGAACTAAGACAAAAACAAATAGTTTTAATACAATTAATTCAAACTGAAAATCATAATACAAATGAATTAACTATAGTAATACAACAAATAGAACAAAAATTAAATTAGATCCTCTCCACAGTAAAAATGGTATCAAAGCCTAGTAAACAAAAGAACTCACTTTAGTCAAACCATGGAGAATTTAGAAAATATACAAACTCCCACACATTTAGAAAATCATATAGAAAATATAGAATATGATATTAAAAACCAACTTGAGGAAATTACTCAATTAGTGAATAAATTAACACTAACTTCAAAAATTGAAATAGCTAAACCTATTACAGATCAAGATGAAATTATTTATGGATATGAATTAGATCAAGAAATTTTTATGGATCAATATAAAACCACAAAAAATCCACCTGAATTAAGTAAACAAGAAGAACAACGAAAAAGGAAAAAAGAGCAGCAAACTAATTATCAATGGGAAAGTAAACCCATATATGATGATCTAAAAATATTATCACAAAGAACATAAAATACAAAAATTTCTAATAGAATACATGCCTAAACATGTACAACTAGGTCCTTATGGAATTTTAAACTTAGACTGTGTTGTATCACTTGAATAATTACTACTAGAATGGTCAAATAAAATAGCATTAATTATTCAATTAGAAAAACCTTTTGAAGGATTAACAAATATTAGTTTATTATGGAATTTTATTACTTATAAAACCACTGGAATAGTACAGAGTTTTTTATTAGATAACAAAGAAAGGATAAAAAATACTACTAATTTTCTAAATGCAGTAGAACCAATTATATTAATGCATTCCATATAATAGCAAATGAACTATATAGAGAATTTATTGGCAAAGATGTTGCTTCATATAAACAAGAAATAGAGAATGAAGAAAGACAAAAAGCCTTATGGCATTTAACAATTATAAACATTTGTGATATATGCTATTTAGAAGAATATATCTGTGAATTTAAAAATGTTATTAGCTTTGCTAACCAAAACTCTAGTTGAGCTTAACGGTCCCAAATCCTTATAAACCCACCATGCTTCACTGAGCATCCATCCGCTCTGATTGGAAAGCAGTTGTACTAAGAACTCGAACACGAGACATAGTGGATCACCTAAAGCTCTGATACCACTTTGCTAACCAAAACTTGAGTTGAGGTTAACGATCCCAAATCCTTATAAATACATTATTGAATTAAATAATGGATTCTTAAAGTTACAACCCAATATATTAAGCAGAGTACAACAATTCCCTGACAAATTACATAATAAAACTCAAGTACAACAATTTCTAGGTCTTTTAAATTATATATCAGATCAAGGATTCTTTAAAAATCTTGCAAAAGAAAGAAGACAATTACAAACTAAATGCAGCATCAAAAATCAATGGACATGGACTACAGAAAATACAAATGTGGTACGTACACTTAAAGCACTATGTAAGGATTTACCAAGTTTATATAATTATCTTCCAAAGGATAAATTACTAGTACAAATTGATGTTAGCAAGGACACATGGATTGGCTGCCTTCTGGCACAACCACCCAACCAAAACAAGTATCTACTTTGCAAGTATACAAATGGAACTTTCAGTTCTGTTGAAAGTAAGTATGCAATTCATGAAAAGGAAACATTAGCCTATCTCAAAACTTTGAGAAAGTGGCGAATTGATCTACTACCAGTTGAATTTACTATTTAGAAAATTCTTAATATTTATGTGGATTTAATCGATATAATATTAAAATCAATTATAATCAAGGACGATTAATCCGATGGCAACCAGAACTCAGCCAATTTAATTTTCATATACAATATATTTAATTTGTTACTAACAGTCTTGCAGATATACTTACAAGAGAATGGAAGCAGCCATTATCAGGTTAAAGGAATCATTGTCCAAAAAGGAGGGAGTACTATTAGATTTGCAACAACAAGTTGGCATAGGAACTAAAGAAATTAAAAGCAGCCATTATTAGTTTGAAGGAATCATTGTCCAAAAAGGAGGGAGTACTATTAGATTTGCAACAACAAGTTGGTATAGTAACCAAAGAAATTAACCAACTTCATTGTACCATTAACTTATTGGAAAAACAAGTCAAAGATTCTAAAGTCACTAGCCAAAATACAAATACTCAAATTTCATTACCTACAACCAATAGAAATCCCTCACCAACATTGATTACCCTTTCACAAATTATTCAACCAATTACTACTCAACCACAGAAAAAAGAGGACTTTAAAAAAGCCAAATTTTATGATATCTTTAGTGGACCAATGCCAGGAATTTCTGATGAATGGCACAAGGCAGCAGTACTCATCACAGGAAAATCATCTATTTAACACAAGAGCTTTCCAAATAGACAATTAGCAGAAAAAGCATTAGCTGAATTCAAAAACACCTCATTAAGACCACGATATAAGCAAGTTTTGGAATTAACTCCATCCACTCTAACAAATATGAAGAGTCTTGGAAAACTTATCAAGTCAGATAAGTTTTCTATATGATTTTCTAAATATGGGGAATTTGAGTGTTTTCTAAATTCTCCATGGTTAGACTAAAGTGAGTTCGTTTGTTTTACTAGGCTCTGATACCATTTTTACTATGGAGAGGATCTGATTTAATTTTTGTTCTATTTGTTGTATTACTGTAGTTAATTCTTTTGTATTACGATTTTCAGGTTGAATTAATTGTATTAAAACTATTTGTTTTTGTCTTAGTTCTTCTATTTGATTCTCAGTTTGTATTTGTTTTTCTAATACTTGAGTGATTTGTTTAGTAAACTTTGCTAATGAAAACACATGTTGACATTAATGGTCCAAAATCCTTATAAGCCCAGCACGCAACGCTAGGGTGCACTTATCTCTTAGGAGTTAGACCTATCAGAACCCAGTTGTTCTGGCGACTCGAAATTGAGACATGATGGATCTCACAAAGCTCTGATACCACTTTGCTAATGAAAACACGTGTTGACATTAACGGTCCCAAATCCTTATAAGCTAATTAATGCTATTTTATTTGACCATTCTAGTAGTAATTGTTTAGGTGATACAACACAGTCTAAGTTTAAAATTCCATTAGGACCTAGTTGTACTTGTTTACGCATGTATTTTGTTGGAAATTTTTGTATTTTATGACCTTTGTGATAATATCCATATTTATTTAGATCATCATATATAGGTTTACTTTCCCATTGATAATTAGTTTGCTGTTCTTTTTTCTTTTTTCGTTGTTCTCCGTGTTTACTTGATTCAGGTGGATCTTGTGTGGTTTTATTTTGATCCACAAAAATTTCTTGATCTGATTCATATCTATAAATAATTTCATCTTAATTTGTAATAGTTTTAGTTATTTCAGTTTTTAGAGTTAGTGTTAATTTATTCACCAATTGAGTAACGTCCTCAAGTTAGTTTTTAATATCACTTTGCTAACCAAAACTCGACTTGAGGTTAACGGTCCCAAATCTATTTATACCCACCACGCTTCAGCTACCTTTAAGCTAATCCCTTGTCAAGGCGTATATTCCAACGCTGGGATTCGAACTAGGCACATCATAGATATAAGTTAGCTCTGAAGTAAATCACACGTTAGTATAGACTTTACATTCAATAGACTAGATACACAAGAAGGGGGGTTGAATGGTGTATCCTCCTTTTTGAATATAAAATCTTGAAAAGAACTTCTCTCTCTTGTTAAAAAGGTATCACAAATAACGTAGTTAAATCACAAATTACTTTTATATGATTTTTAACAACAAAGGAAACTAAAGTAAAGAGTAGAGAATAGATAATGCGATTTTTATACTGGTTCACCCCAAATCGTGGGCTACGTCCAGTCCTCAGAGTTCGTCTGAGTGTTTCACTATTCTCCAAACGATTGCAAGTATCTTTCTTCCCTTCCAAAGCCTCTTCAGGTCTCTTACAAAGTATTCTTTCACTATCTTAGCCTCTCCAGGCTATCAG
>JANZXP010024559.1:0-13133 GCA_027576715.1 Erythroxylum flavicans
AAAAAAAGCTCTTGGAACTTTTATGTTCTACACATAATATTCGTTTAGATTAGATACATACTCATATTGATATCTTATACACTTATGACGTACTTTTTATATTAATTATTGTATTGTGACATGTTTGGGAATTGCAATTAAATAATAAATTGTCTGCATGTATGAAATTCTTTTGATACATAAATAATTATTAAAATTAATGATATACTAAAATTTTGAAGAATTATTAAAAATAAAATTCATAAATAATATTGAATAGTTATTAAATAAATAAGAATTTTAAAAAATAATATTAAAATTGAAAATTATTAAATTAAATTTATTTTCGAAAAATAAAAAATAAATAAAAGAAGAAAAGTGTATTCTGTGACGTTTTGCTAAAACATTCGGCGACGTTTTAAAACGTCGCGGAATTATCAACATTCCACGACGTTTTTCTGAAACGTCGTGGAAAACAATATTTCGCGATATTTTAAAAAGTCGCGAAATGTGGCTTTTTGCGACGTTTCCTGAAACATCGCAAAATGTTAATGATTCCGCAACGTTTTGTTATAACGTCGCGGAAAGGCCAACCTTTCAGTAATGTTTTTGTAAATGTCGTGGAATGTCAGCATATTCCGCGACGTTTTATATAAAACATCGCAGAAACCTTTTGTTTACACCACAATTCGTGACGTTTTTTTTGACGTTTTTTGAAATTGGATTCTGCGACGTTTTTGGATATTCTGCGACGTTTTAAAAACGTCGCAAATTGTGTTGTATTCTTTTAGTGTTAATTTGACTAATTCATTATTTATTATTTTCCTATGCAATTTTCCCCCTTTTTTTCTCCCTTCCTATCGTGATTGATGTGTTTTTGCACTCTAGAAAATGAACATTCAATCAATTAGAATGCACCGTTCAATCAACTAGACCTAAAGGTCCTGAGGATGACAGCTCTCAAAATTAACAAGGCAAGGACGACTAGAAAGAGATCATGTCTCTAGCTTATTTTTAACAATTATTTTAGCTAGTTCAATACATTCAATCACTTTCAAATTGTCTCATCTATTAACTTTGCATTATTACCTACTCATGGGGGTAATTAAGCATTAGTTTATAGAGATATAGTGGGGATCAGTAAGTATTATAATTTGATTTATGAATTATGTTTGCCAAAGAGGATAATATTTTGTAATATTGGTTCTTACTTAATTTATTGGTATTTTTATTTGGATTATTTTTTTGCTCAAAAGGGAATTTTTAATGTGAAATTTGATTTTTGGTTTAGGTTCTTATAAATTGTGCTTTTGTTGTTAATATAGTGACTAGATAGTACGAGTAATCACATTTGTTTAGTTAAGACTTTAATAACGAATAACTTTGAGGCCTAGAAGAATAATGTGGAGTTGGCTTTAGGGTTCACGACTTAGTGATGTAAATATAGTATATATGAAAATACATTAGCAAGTGCACCAATTGTAATAAGTAATAAAGCAGATTCCCTAAAAAGGTAACTGATTATCAATCTCATAAGGACTAGTAGACTACAAACTTAGACTACTACATTTTATCTAAATAATCATATCAAATAGTGAATAAAGCTAAAGTAAAATAACTATAAAACAACTAAAGAAAAGAAAAGAAGAAAAGAACACAACAATGAGTCTATAAGGAGCCCAACTAATAAGAACTAGCTAGAATTTGAGTTCATCATTAACAACGGCCTAGATTGATTATTCCTGTTCTTGAATACTAGTTTATGCTAAAATAGAATTCCAAATATTGTTCTCCTTTATTCAATTTGAGTAAACTTATGATCAACTAATTAAATCCCTAAGTGTACTTTAATGAATTCAATGAATTATCCTAAACAAGAAGCTAACTCTCAAACCTAGGTTATGATGAAACAAGCACTTAAATTAATGTGGTAGCAAGACTGATATGATATCGCTCTAATTTCTGCAACTCACATAAGAAAAATTATATAATATAAAAATATGGTATCTAATTATTCATATTATGTCAAATTAGTAGCTAATTGGATAAATAATAAAAAATTAAGATTTCACATCTATGATCATCATAATTAAAAAAACTTCAAAAGTAGAACCAAATTATCCTCATAACTTCATCTTCAATGCCTCTCCTAATCCTAACTAACAAGATGTTTAGTGACTAATATGATTTTCCATCTCAAAAATCACAAATTTTTTCCAAAACATTGTTCTCTAAGGCTATATGTGGAACAATTACTTAAGTTAGAACTGAAATTATTAAGGTCCAAAGGTTAAAAATAAATCCAACAAATAAGATTAAATTGTATGAATAGGAAGCTTAAAGAATGAAGAAAATTTATGTTTTTGGTCCAATAATAATAAAAAATCAACATGACAATTTATAGGTTATATGCAAAGGATGGGGTTCTCTCCCTTCCTATTGAGCTTCTCCAAGTCGGGGCTAAGGCGTGGTCATCTACTTTGGTGGGATTTTTTTGGTCTAAACGACCAGCTTTCCCAATAGTGCTTGCTTGGGCTAAAGCTAGATGGGACAAAAAAGGTCTGGAAATGGTGATGCTCAGAGTGAATGGCACAATTTTTTTCAAGTTCCAAATGGATGTGAATTTGGCATAGTTAATCGGGCAAGGGTCGTATCATGTTGGTGACTAACCTTTATTCGTGCAGTAATGGAAACCTACTATGGCGCTTGATCGAGGAGGAATTGAGGTAATGCCTATGTGGGTTAATTTTCATAATCTTCCTATGGAATTCTGGACCATAAAAGGGTTAAGTTTCTTAGTTAGCTCTTTCGAGAAACCATTATGCATGGATACGCAAACTGCTATGATGCAGAGGGTATGTTATGCGAAGCTTTGTACTGAAATACATAAAAACACTCCTCTTAAAGATAAGCTATCGGTTAATCGACTTCGAGAAAATGGAGAGCTGGAACAGGTAGAAATCCTAGTGACATATCTATGGAAACCAAACTTTTTCAATTGGCTGGCATGATGAACTTATGGGTACCGAAGCTTCTGTCACTCCTACTGCTCCAAACTACTTACCTGTAGAAAAATTTCCCCTAGTGTTGAAACTACAACTCCTCCCCAGCCTATTGAAACTGTCCCTAAAGGGGAGGTCATTCATAATACTGATGGATTTCCAGCAAAAGATCACATGGACTCTACTTTCATTAATCTACCTCCTGGTAATAAGGATATCCATACGAAGCATACAACTGTCCACTCTATGGCTTCTTTTGGTCACAATATTCCAGAGAGATTAGGCAGAGGACACGGTGAGTTCATCAACTGAACTCTCAGCAGTTAACTCCAGATGTTGTTGATTTTCAAGCATACTCTAGTAGCTCTCGTAGATGATCTGCTAGAAAGAAAGGTAAATAGTAGCATACAGGGGAATTCCCGTCTCAATGACCATCCTTTTATGGAATACTTGACGGATTAATAACCCTCAAAAATAGAATGTCGTCAATTAGTTAATCAAAGAGAAAAGACCTGCTTAATCGGTCTTCTGGAAACAAAACAAAAAAAAAAACCCTACTCTTTTTAGTTCAAGATTCTTAGGCAATGGTTGGGAGCTCTTCTCTAATCATCACTCTCGTTACAGTGGTCGTATTTTTTGTCTCTACAATTATTCTATGGTTACGGTTCAACTCATTGAAGAAACAGATCAACTTATGTATCTCCAATGTCAGCTGGGAAACTCTGCTACTCCCTTTATGGTCACACGGGTTTATGCCTCTAGTTTTGGCTTTCAACGTGAGCTCTTATGGGCTAAACTCGTCCATATTCAAGGTAGCTTCAATCCCCCTGGATGGTCACAGGAGATTTGAAATGTGCTCTCTTCTGAAATTCAAGGAGGTCAAAGGTTTCATTGCGGACTCAATAAAGAACTATCAGATTTTTTAATGAAAGTTGATTTGGTGGACCTCACATACACAGATAGGTTACTCTCTTGGTCTAATAATCAACAAGGGGATTGGCTCATTCGCAAAAATTTGGACAGATCGTTAGTAAACCTAAATTGGCTTGAAAAGTTTCCATACTCCTTTGTTCATTTTGGAGAACCTCTCATTTCAGATCACTCCTACATGTATATACAAAGGCTATCTGCTACTAGAAATATGGGTGCTCCTAGAAATATGGGTTCTCCTTTTCTCTTCTTCAACGTCCTTACTGAGATGGAAGGTTTTCATGCTACTATCTTGGAATTATCCTATCATAGGATCCAAAACACACCAATCAATGTAGAAACTTTGACTGAGTGAAGATGGCTCTCAAGAATCTAACTATTAGCCAACATGTCAACTTGCACTCTCACAAAGATAAACTCATCAATGCCTAAAAAGCTTGTTATGAGTCTCCTTATGATTCAGGTTTGAGATAAATTGAACAACAGATCCTTAGAGACTACTAGACAACCCTTCAACTACAGAGTTCAATACTAAAGCAGAAAGCTAGACTTACCTCGCTCAAGGAAGGCGACTCAAACACTCAAGTTTTTCACTCTTCCCTAATGGCTAGGTGAAACACAAATAAAATCTCTCACCTGACTGAAGACAGAGGATAAGTCCAAGAAGAATTATTCGAATTTTTGGAGGTTGCTCGAAGCCGCTATGTTATCCTTACAGGAAATGTAGATACTTCACTACCTACTACTAATATCTTGAGGCTTTTTAAAGGCAATATTGATCAAGAGTTGAAAGAATCTCTAATTTTTCCTATTACAGCAACTGATGTTAAGAGAACCTTGTCTAGTCTCCATCCCTCGAAATCTTTGGGTCTATACGGTTTTAATGCATTTTTTTTTCAGAAAACATGGGATATCACTGGATAGCTTTTTACAGAAGCTACATTGGCATTCTTTAAATCCTCTTAGCTCTTCCAAGAGATCATTCACACCTATATTTGCTTAGTCCTTAAGAAGTCGAATCCCAGTTCAATGAGCGATTATCGGCCTATCTCCTGTTGTAACATCATTTATAATGTGATCTCCAAACTCCTAGTTGAACAACTTAAATCAATCTTAACTGAGGTTATTAATCCTACCCAAGTAGCTTTTATGTCTTACCAATTTATGGGGGACAATATTCTTCTTGTGCAAGATTTACTTAAAGACTATAATTTTGGCAAGATACTTCAAAGATGTACACTCAAGATAGATTTCTTTAAAGTCTTTGATTCTATCAGTTAGAGTTTTATTCAGTTTTTCCTTGACGCCCTCCAGCTTCCACAACGATTCATTCACTGGATTATGTCGTGTATCACCTCCCCCTCATTGACCATCTTGGTTAATGGTATTCCATCCTTTCCTTTTAAACCTGTCAAAGGAATTAGACAAAGGGACCCTCTGTCCCCTTATCTGTTCACCTTAATTATGGAAGGATTTTCCCAATTGCTATTTAAGTTAATTCCTTGTCATGGTGCTTTTCAATATCATCATCGATGCAGAGAGTTACAAATTACACATCTAATGTATGTTAAGGATCTCGTCCTCCTCTGTGGTGCTAATATTTCCTCCATTCATTGTCTTTTGCATCTATTGAAGACATTTTTTTATTAGTCTGATCTTAAAATTAACTATGATAAGAGTAGCATATACTTCTCCAAAGATATGAGACAACAGATTCAAATCGGAAGCATTACAAGACTTCACTCCTCTTAAGCATCCTTTAAATATTTAGGAGTTCCAATAACTTTCTCCAAGCCTAAACTCCAATACTGCTTGCCTCTCATTGAAAAGTTAAAATCTAGAAAAGTTAAAATCCTATGTTGCATGACTCACCCTCATTATCTCTGTTATGAATAGCTTGCATATCCACTGGACAACTCATACATCTTTGCCAAAAAAGGCTATTAAGGAGATGGATAGAATTCTTAATTCTTAATTTCCTATGGTCGAGTATGGTAAACAATGCTAGAAAGGCTAGAGTTAAATGGAAGGAGGTAACCACACTTAAAAGGCATGAAGGCTTAGGCATCATTCCAATTTTGGTTATGCAAAATGTTTTAATGTGCAAAAGATCAAGGAGATTGTATACAAATCACAAAGCTCTTTGGACAAACTGGATTCATAAACACTATATGAAACACTCTAACTTCTGGCAAGTTGATTTTTCTAAGGAGGGCTCTTGGCTTTTAAAACAAATCATGAATATGCATAATGTAATCTACCCTTGTATAAAGCACAATATTGGCAATAGGGTGAAAACCTAGTTTTGGTTTAACAATTAGTTGGCAATCAGCCATCTCACTCAGCATCTAGAACTGATAAGCTTGAGGAATCATCTGCCTTTACACTCTAAAGTCTCTTCGTTATAGTAAATGGTGAATGGCAGGGCCATTTTAGAGGTTTTCAATCTCTAATGAACTTCTTCCCTTCTCTTCAAAGCACTACAACTGAAGATAGCATTTTTTAGAATCTTAATCTGAATGGTAAGTTCACCAATCGCTCATGCTACACATTATTCCAAGTTAACCAACTAATAGTTCCTTGGTTTAAAGTCTTTTGGCAGCAACCCATTTGTCCTAAAGCATCCTTCATAACTTGGCTTGCACTTAAAAACCACCTGCAAACAAGAAGTCAATAGCGTGAGAACTTTGAAGATACTTTTGTTTTTTGTGGCATTGCAATTGAGACTAGAGATCTTTTATTCTTCCTATTCACTTTTTCTACAGCAATCTAGAGTCGGTTAGTACACTTACTTTTATGGCATCTTGACAATTTTCATCGGGATTCTATGTTAAACTGGGTGATTACTTATACGCAAAAGTTCTACCACCCCAACATATACCTTGGAATTTTTATAGCATGTCTACGGTGTACTAAGAAGTGAACATAATGAATTAAGTGCATCTGAGTATAGTAAGAGTTATAATGGTACTTAATGTAAAATACAAAGGTAAATCGATAATTTGTTCACTTTGGCATAGATATGCATACTTAGACGTAAAATATGTATGGAAATTTTGATATGTTTTTTTGGATTTATGAATGTGAAGTGAGGGTAATTGATAAAAGAAGTATTCCATAAGTAAATGGGATATTTTTGGTTAAATTGGATGTATTTTTGTGTTGCTCTTGTATGATAAGACCAAAGTTAGCTGATTTGGGATGCGTATCTTATTGAACGGATAGGTTCCACTGAACATATTTTTGTAATTTCGTCATATCTTGGCCTATAGACCTCCAAATTGGATAATTTCAATTAGAGATTAAACTAGAGATATAAATCTAAAACTTTCATAAAGGAATCATAATCTGATTCTGCCTCTAAGAGTTTTGAATTCTATTTTAAAGTTGAGTTCTAGCTATTTCCTTTGTTTTCGAATAGCCTATAGTTTTTGGGGTATAACTCCCAATATAATTAATCAAATTGTATGAAATTTATGCCATTAGAAACTTAAGACATAGGGGAATGAATAAATTGATAAGATTATAGGCTAATATAGGAATTAAAGGAAAAAGAAGGACCAAGATGCAATTTTCCTAAATTCAACTCATGGACTAATAAGATCAAAGCATATATGTCCAATAGAATTGTAACACACGGTCCAATAGAATTGTAACACATTTTACAATAGAATTGTAACATATGGTCCAATGGAATTGTAACACATGGTCTAATAGAATTGTAACACGTGGTCTAATAGGATAGTAACACTTGGTCCAATAGGATTGTGACATATGGACTAATGGGATTGAAATATGTGTCTAAGACTAGAAAATCCATGAAAAGGCATATGGAGAGGGAAGATGGACAAAACTTTGATGGCTTAACTTTAGATTTTTCTCCTCTACATTTCACCTTCTTCATCCCATGATTTTTCACTTAGTGATTCAAGAAAAGCTAAAGAGGAAGGGGAAGGAAAAGCACTAGAAGAACCACTTTGCCAAATTTAAGGTTTAAGACTTCACTTAGTTAATTTCTATATTTGTGTACATTCAAATGTGTAAAAAGATTCGTTTGTTTGAATATGTCATACTGTTTGAGTCATAACTCAGCCTACATACCTCCAAATTGTGTGATTTCAGTTGCATATGAAACCTAAGACATATAGATATACAGACTCCGACTTAATTCTAGCTTTATGACCTTAAAAATTGAGATTGAAAATGGTGACTGATACTGCCCCTGTTTTGGAGCAACTTGTGTTATTTGGTCTATATCTCATGATTGGATGTTCAAATGGTCTGATTGTTAGTTCTGTGGAACGTAAAGACATAGGGGAACACATGTATAGAAGACCTCAAAGCTTAATTCAAACGTTTTCTATAAGCATATTAAGGAATAACTAGAGTCTATAATGTGATTTGCTTCTGGACTGATTGTTTACCGATTTTTAGACCACTGTGGGCTTGGCCCAAATTGCACTATTTTGAGGTTGTTTTCATTTTCAATTTTTATCGAATCTTGTCTGGACCTTTTTGAATGTGTATGAAACTTTTCAAACACCTAGAAATAAATGAAATAAAACTTACCATGTGTGAATTGGGTGATTAAACATTGAAACTTAATATTGAACGTAATGCATGCTAAAGAAAATTCACATGTACATAAATGAGTTGTATGCATATTCATTACTCATATGCATATAGTATGATTATACGAGTGTGATTTTGACACCTTCTAATAGTGGTAAGTTATGACTTATATGTATGAACATAGATATAAATTTTATGACTTGAAATGTGTGTCATATGATTTGTCAATATATGAATTGTGAAATTGGCAAATGGTTAAAGGAAATGTTACAATGCCTGCTCTATTGTCTTGGTGGTGGATTACAGTGAAGCTACTAAAGTTTGACACCATCGGTGTCCACAGTTCTATATCTTCAGGTATCCACAACTCGGTACCTTTAGGTATCCACAGTTTGATATCTTCAGATATCCATAGCACCCATTTTCCACACCTATAGAAAATCTACAAGCTTAACACAGAAAGGAAATTTAACTGTCATAAATAAGAAACACAACATGACAACGTGAATAATTGGTATTGACGAGCATTTGTATTGATTGTAATAATAAATTATGATGATGTGCAATTGTATTGATAATTTGTATCAATGAGCATTAAGTATCAATGTTTGGTTTATAAACGTGAATTTATGATATATGAATAACATATTGAAGCATATTTACATTATGCTTAAGTATGCCATCATTGTTTACATGAGTGTTGAATATCAATTTTTGGTTTATGAATGTAAATTTATGGTATGTGAGTTGTGACATTTCTGAATGTATGTGCTTGGCGGATGACTGTTGTGAGCGGTCATCCAAACTAAGTGTTTTCCCCACTAAGCTTTCAAGCTTAGCATGGGTGTTAATTCGTGTAGGTCCAAGTCATAAAAGCAAGGTACATGGAACATCTGCAGAGACCAAGGCCAACAGATAGAAGAAAAAGTACTTGTGGAATGTGTTTTTAGTTCAAGATTATTGCACATATACTAAAGAAAGGAAATTGTATGTTTTCTTTTGGATTACAGTGTAAATGTAAAAATGTATCACTACTGTTAAATGATTATGTTAAGCATTAGGGATTTTGAAATGTGTATATGTATATCATTGAATATAGTTGTATACCTTGAAGACGTGTAACAGAATTTGCTTGTTATGTGTGTGGATGGTTGTAGGTTTCGTATAGGGGGTATTACAAAGGCTTTAACTAAATGAATTGCCACTCAAAGCTGCTTTTACCATTTCCATTTATTGCACCTGGCGTAGGCGCAATAATAGAAGATATATAGATAAATGGGAAGATAAATATCAAGTTACGAATAGGATCATCAATATGAACCGAGCTCACATATATGCTAGAAATGCACAACACCTCTCTATGGATATGAAAAATAAATGGTACCTTTAAGATATTATTACCTATCTTTATAGTTCATCTAGCTTAATGTTTTAGAATCAGTAATTTACTTTTTGTAGGCTAAAGGCCATAAACTCAATTTACTTATTCTATTATTTCTACTATAGTATAAACTCATTCATTTTATAAAAAAAAAGATATTGACTGTAAATCTCACACCGTCATTTCCAATCACTGTCAAAGGATAAAATGAACTCTTTGTTGGGGTCGACATAATTCCACTGTGTTTTCAAGGATACTATGTAACACGTAGCATAGACCTTATTACATGTCCCGAATCGTTCATGAAAGGGTTAAAAATGAAGGAAATGTGGAATACTTGATTTCGGCTCCATCTTGACTTTTGAAGTTGTTTTCATGGCTAAAACGAGCTCCAATCTGCCAGGACCTTCACGAAAAACGTTCACCGACACGTAGTTAGCACCTTTCTATAGTTTTCTTAATACGTAAGTGCTCTTAACAAGTCAGAGGATCCGTATTCTTACGAATGATATGAGCAACTGCAGGGGACCTTAACCTTGACAGATAGCTTCCATATCGGGCTTCCCCATCACAGGCCTGATATGGGTCCAGTCTATACTAATCAGGATCCATTTTCCTCCTGGACTCTGACTCATTGATTTAGATCATTTATTGGGTCACTTTATTACCCTTATCTGGATAAAATTACGTAACTTAACTAATAAGTTATTAAAAAGAAGAAAAATACAATTAATAGTTGTCCAATATAATGAGAAAGGACAAAATTGCCCAACATTCACCCCCTTGGACAATCATTAATTGCGGTTTTACTTAATTTTAAAAATAGTTTGAAAGCTCAGTTAAGTCATGCTATTGTATTGGTACCAAATTTAAAAATTAAAAACATTTGATCCAAAGGTAATAAAAGTCTAACATTCCATCCTTCAAGGCTTTCAATACCAAAAAATATCAAACAGATGTATCATGTGCGACACAGTTCCAATATAATCATAAATATCTAATACCTTACTAACATGAATAGGAAAAATGGAATGTGGCAAACTAGGATGATACCTATATGATCTAATACATACATCTTCGTTTGTAGGTCTCGATTTCTCCAACTTTATACTAAACTGCATGCGCTAAACTACAACAAAGAAATCATGTTTTCTCTTACCAAATGCTAGACAGCATTATTGAAAACTTGGTTTTCTCTTACTAGATGCTAAACAACATTAGAGAAAACCTTTATATTCTCCAACTGAATGCTAAAATGGATTAGAGAACCTTTATGGGATTATATTTATATCCCCCTATGTCATATCAAATTTATGGATATCCGTTCTAAATTGCATGTGTCTAAATGACATAAGCTTAAGGTCAATCTTTATATTTGCCCAATGACCTTTAAAATGCTTAAGATCAACACAAATCTTAAGGCTTTCATATGTATTATGACTATACATAATAAAAGTTATTACTAAGGATAAAAAGATGATCATCTATATTAATAAATAACCATAATGTCATAATACATTAAAATGTACAAACATTTAAGGAACAAATACAATAATCCCTAACTACTGCTGTCTAAGGACATTAACACGCCCATACCGAATACATGTTTAACAAACACTAGTGAGTGAAGTCTTTTAGTCAATGGATCAGCTAACATCTCCTTAGTCCTGATATGCTCCACTTCGATGTCACCTTTCTGAATCAACTCTTTTATAGTCAAGTATTTGACCTCTAAATGCTTAGACCCTTTTCCATTCTTGTTGTTGTTAATAAACAACACTGTAGTAAGATTATCACAATATAACCGAATGGGTCTAGCTATCAAATCTACTACAAACAACTCAGAAATCAAGTTTTTAAGCCAAATCGCCTGTGTAACAGCTCCATAACATACAACAAACTCTGCATGCATGGTCAAGGAAGTTACCAGTTTCTGTTTGACACTCTTCCACGATACTGCACCGTCTGCCAACATAAAAATGTACCCTGAAGTAGATTTACAATCATCTGGATACATAGCAAAGTCAAAGTTTGTATACCCTGTGAGGTTTAAATTATTGACTTTTCTATATGTTAATGTATAATCCTTGGTACCTTTTAGGTATCTCAACACTTGTTTAACTGCATTCTAATGGCCTACACTGGGTTAGCCAGATATCGACCTAGTGGTCCAACAACAAATGAATGTCTGGTCTAGTGCATACCTAGGCATACATCAGGCTACCAACTGTACTAGAGTACGGGATATTCCTAATAGCCTCTCTCTCAACTTCATTCTTTGGACATTGTGTCAAAGATAATCTCTCGCCATGAGAGATAGGTGCTACAACAGGTTTACATTCAGCCATATTAAACCTTTGCAACACTAGCTCAATGTATGTTCTTTGTGAGAGGCTCAATGAGTGTTGAGATCTGTCCCGATGAATCTGTATATCAAGGACAAAAGATGTTTCACCTAAATCCTTCATGTCAAAGTGTTTGGCCAAAAGTTTTTTTACCTCATGCAACATGGTATAATTATTTAACGCGAGCAAAATATCATCCACTTACAGTAATAGGAAGATAACTTTGCTCCCCTAACTTTATAGTATAAGCATCTTTCAACTTTGTTTTCCACAAAGCCGACTAAGGTCAAAACCACATCAAACTTTAGGTACCATTGTCTGGAAGGTTGTTTCAAACTATATATTGATTTAGTCAACTTACAAACTTTGTCAGTTGCATCTTGATCCTGAAATCCTTCAGATTGCTCCATATAGACCTCCTTATAATGGTCACCATTCAGGAAAGCAGTTTTAATGTCCATCTGATATAGCTCCATGTCATAATGAGTTACTATTGTCATAATCACTCTAAATGCATCCTTCCAGGATACAATAGAGAAGGTAACATTGAAGTCAACTCCTTCTCTATGAGTGAATCCCCTGGCAACCAAACGCACATTAAACCGCTCAACTTGACCTTATGTGTCCTTCTTGGTCTTAAATAGCCACTTATAACTGAAAAGCCTGTAATGTTGAGGTAAATCAATAAGCTCTCATACCTTATTATGCCTCATAGATTACATCTCATCCTTCATTGCTTCCCACTACAAGTCCGCATAGGGTCCAAAAATAGCTTCTGTAAAAGTAACTAGATCCACAATGTAACATCCCCTCACCAATGGGAAGGGTAAAATAGTAATTTGGAATGGGTTAGGAATGTTTAAAATTGTTTAGCTATGTTCATGCATTCATATATGCACGTGAATAGTGAATTTTGCACATGTA
>JANZXP010024580.1:0-13132 GCA_027576715.1 Erythroxylum flavicans
ATTACTTACAAAAGAATCTTGGTACCTTTTGACCAGATATATAACGCTCACACAAATAAAACCAAACTCTTTTGTTTACAATAGGAGTTAAAGTTACATGTAACTGAAGAAGATAAAGTTGCATGTAAATACACTTACTTTTTAGGGCATTATATTTACATAATCCAACATACACATGACAGGAATCTCATTATCATGATCTCATCATGATTTCCTTAATGCTATGTAATGTATCAAGGACTTCATTAATACAATTTAAGATCACTATCAATTCATAAAGAACATGAACATTAAATTAGTGAAAATGCCTTTTATTAGTCATAAAGATTTGTACAATAGGAGTTAATGGCGATGGCCTTTAGAGCACATCTTTAACAAATAGTTACAACTTACATTATGTTTTATTGGGTAATTTAGTATATTTTATAATTATGTTAGTTTGATTATGTGTTCGTGTTTTTGAATGTTATATAGATTAGAGCATTTTATTGGGCTTTAATTTTATGCGTTTAAGGTGTTTTGATGTTTTTGTTAGTGTTTGAGATTAGGTAAAGAAGATCGGAGAAGTTTAGAGAAAGCTTGGAGAAGACTCAGGGTCACGATCGTGGCAGGCATGATACAGATGCGAGGATCTTCTTCCATTTTTATTTTTGGAAGGTCATTTTGGACTTTTTGACCTGGGTAAAACCTAGTTTTACCCCAAAAAGGCAAAAACCCTATAAAAGGATAATAAAATCACCAAATCAAGGGAGCCTCCATCTTACCAATAAAAAAAAAAGCCAAGAAGGAGAAAAAAGAGAGAAGAGGAGAGAAGAAGAAAAGGAGTTTCTATAGTCACCATCAACCATCCTTTACAATTTAACTTCTGATTTCATATTTTTGTTTATTTCATTTAATGTATGAGATGGATATGAGGATGATGACTATTTGTTTAAGGATGTTCTAAACTTCACTTGGGATTTGGTCTTGAATGACTTGTGATTTGATTTCTTTTTATGGCAATGTGTTGGGTATTGTGATGGTTTATTGTTTTTACATAATTTGTTAACAAATTGAGAGAGTAACATGATTAGGTTGGATAATGAAAGTCAACAACCTAATAGATCACATAAATAATCAAATCGGTAATTATACGATGAGAGATCATGTGTGAGGACCCAATTGTTTATTAAAGTGCTTAAAAACTAATTGGATTGTAGATTGTTTATTAATTGAGAAATTGCAATTTCAGAGAATTAGATTCAATTAAGGATTATGATTTAGGGTTTAATGATTAATGTTGAGGCAAGTCTTAATCTATTTAAAACCCTCAAAATATTGCAAGCACAAAGGTCATGGGTATAGCATGTGAGGTGTCAATCCCTCAAGGAGATGTTAAACAAATCTAATTCTAATTGTCTAAGGTCTAAAGAATTATTTAAAAATAAAAAATTACATAGAAAATTAAACACATGAAGATGATTGATTGGAATAAAAAGGTAAAATTAACATACAGAGTATCAAATTGAGCATCACCAAATTAACAATGAAAATTAGATAAGAAAGATCATTCGAATATGAGAAGGCAAATTTATCCTATCATCAAATGCTAACATGACTACTTTTGAGTTAATACAGTATCAGTACTAAACACTTAAGCCCTCTAATAGACAACCAGGTCCTCACACGAGATCTCTCTTCGCCTAAATTCTCGATTTTATTTACAGGATCTGTTAGATTGTTAACTCTCATTACCCAATCTAATCATTTTTTATCGGTTCATTCTATCGATTTATTACTGAACCATACAAATACAATAAATAATCACAACACTAAATATATTAATATCAAAAGAAATCACATTATCATTGATTCAAGAACAAATTCATAAAGAAGTTGAGAACATCATTATCAAACCCAAATCCATTACTAACAATTCCATCTTATACATTCAAAAGAAAGAACAAAATGAAGTCATTTGGAAAGGTCATAATCGATTAAAAAGATGGCAGCATAGTAGCCTCCTTCTTCTCCTCTTCCTTTCTCCTCCACATCTCTTCTTTTTCCTCTCTACTTGGATCTTTCTTAAAGTGGCAGAGGTTGGAGCTATTTTCTATGTCATTTCTCTTTCTTTAAATAGTATTTTCCATTTAGGGTAAACCTTAGGGTTTTCCTATTCCCAAAAAGTTTGAAAAGTCCCTCAAAAACTTAAGTCCGAAAGGTTGTCCATGTCTTCTGTCATGCAGGCCATGAAGGTGCTATGATCATAACAGAATCAAAATTTAATGGGCTACGATCTTGTTATTGGGGTGTTAGTTCTAGACTATCATAGGGGGAATTACTCTCTCTTAAGTTATAATCTTGTGCCCTAAATCATTAACTCTAATTAAATGATGAAATTTGCAATCTCTCAATTAACAAATGACCCATAATTGAAATTAGATCTAATGCTCTCTACTAAACTACCAGGTCTTATACGGGATCTCTCTCTACACAAAACTGATATAATTAACTAAGTGGTGTATTGGATCACCTAACTCTTGGTATCCCAATCCAATCATTTTTATCCAACTCACCCTTTCATTTTGTTACCTAAATATGGAAAAATCGAAGTTAATCATAACACCCAATCAATAAAACAAAAAATCAACTATATTAATATTAAATTAAAGTAAAATCCCGAAGGAAGAGTTAAAACATCGTCAACAATCCAAAGCTCATTATCATACAATCCATTTCCATCTTATACATTAAATGAACATAAATGAAACAAAAAGGAAATATAACTTGGATAAGACAATCCAGGAAGGCAACAGCATCGACAAACTACCTAATCTGGGAAGCAGCAACGTTGGGTTACATCATTAAGTCTTATATAGTATTTCCAATTAGGGCAACCTAGGGTCTTTTCTGAGTCTGAAAGGTCCAAAAAATCCATCAAAAACTTAATTTGGGACTGCTATTCGTGTATCTGTCACACAGGCCACGATTATGACCTATAATTCTACAATCGTGGCCTAGAGTTTTTTTCCTTTTGTCATGATTGTGGCACATAAGGCCACGATCGTGATTCTTTGCACCTACTTCTGTCACGATCATGGCTTACTGGCCATGATCGTAGGCCTCTGCTTTTGTTCGAGTCTACTCCGAAACTTGTTTGTTCTTTTATATTAGCCATAAAACTCTAGCAAACTCATCAAGGTACCTCAAATGCACAACATTGAAGCTCAAAACCATACTCTAACCTATAAAACACTTAAAACACAAATATTTAACAAACTAACACAATTCTAGCCTAAACACAGACTAAATAATCAATTTAACAACTAAACATACACCAAACTACCCACAAAAACTTGATGCAATCTGCAGCTATCAACATCCCCACACTTTAACTTTTGCTTGTCCCTAAGAAAAAACAAAACAAGCAAAAGAAAATAAGCAAAACAAAACAAGTAAAACATAAGATACATACAAATGCAATAATGAGGCAATGGCATCAAACTTCACGAAACAAATTTAACTTCAAACACTATCCCTTAAGGTGTTCTAACTTATTAACATTTGAAATCTGCATCTAAGTACCTTGGACTAAATATACAACTAATCCAAACTTCAATGTTAAGTTTATTCACCCCTATCACTTGCACACAAACATTGATCATCATTCGGTCAATAAAAATGTGACTATCCCTAAGCAAATTTTCATGAAAATTGAAGCTTTTTATAAAGATCAGTAGTCCTACTTCACAAAACACCATTTTTGTTGATTTTGATTGATATGAACCTAGCATTTTTACATGAAGGCAAAGATTTGTGATGAATGTCGATCTGGTTACTCAACTATGTCATGTTTTTATTAAGCGGCTTGGTTGGAATGTCATTATAGCCTTTTGACAAGAAGGCATGTATTTGTGATGCGTGTTGATTCGGTTACTTAGCTACATCATATTCAAAACTAGCTACTAGCTCTATTCATAACTCGAAGGCCAACGGAATAGTTAATTGCTTATGATTTACACTTTTTAATTATTTTAATTATTACATACCTCATTTCTTTAGCTAGTGTTTCTCATAAAAAGTTATTAGTGATGCTACTTATTCGAATGGCCTACAATTATAAATGAATGTGACAAATTGTTAGGGTGAATAAATTAACATCGTATCCTAATTAACCTACATATTTAGCTAAAGTAACCTAGGTCACTAATTTCATAAGCTAATAAATCATCGCAACCTAAAAGATTGTGTTCAAATTTAAACCAATTTCGTTAAGTCCTAGCCATTGACACATTCACATAAATCACATAATGCACCCTAAAGCAAGCTAACGTGCAAAACACAAATTTAAAATAAAAGCATACAAGCACACAACCATTCACATTCAACATAAAAATAACAATGCATATACCTCCCTACACTTAAACAACATATTGTCCTCAATGTGAGGAGAACACATAAAAAAATCAACACATATGGTAGGAATAAAACAACAGGATAAGAAAAACATAAACATAAAATAAAATAATAAGACAAGGGTTAGAGGATAAGAACCCATCATAGTGATTGAGATGGTGATGATGGCGATGTCTAAGACTAAATGCGCTTGACGCCTAAGATTGTTGCCCTATCTTATAATTGCTCTAAAAAAAGTAAGAGAGTTAGCAATCAAAACTATTCCAATTAATTAAAAACTTATTTTTGGAATTTAAAACAAATATAACTAAACAAAAATGTAAATCTAATTACTAAACATGTTAATTTAGGGTCATTAACTTGACCTTGCATCCTTGGAATCTCAGTTTGGATCAATTATGAGTGGCTTGCTTCCGCCCTTCTCATTCAACATCAATTTTGTAGCCTATGAGCAAGCTACAAATTGTAAGATAATGAAAAGGACATAATCTATCAAATGAAGGAAACCAAACAAGTTTAGTAATTTCCTTTTCGGCGACAAATTGTGAATAAAATAGGAATAACGAAACTCCTTAAATCTTCCATTAAATCTAGTAGTTTGTCTTATAAAAGGGTGAGTTGTTCGTATCCTTCCTCAGTCACCCCCTTCTCCTCTTCTTCTTGCACTCTATGAATAGAGACTTTTGTGTCTTCTTCAACCTCTTTATCATGTATCCTCTATTCTTCTTCTTCTTGCTTCTTAAAAGATTTAACCATATCAATTCTCTTGAATGAGGGTAGAGGGGGAATGTATGAAGGATCCTCATTCTTTTCTTTATTCGTTTTATACTTCTCTTGGTCTTCTACAAGGTTCAACTGGTCTATCTATTGATTCTCCAAGCTCTTCCCACTCCTAAGTGTGATAGTCTTACATTGCTCTATTGAATTTACTTGATATTATGTAGATAACTTTCCATACTTCTTTTACAAAACTCCCTAGAAAGTTGGCCCATTTGAACCTTTAGGTTATGAATATAAGAGGCATGGTCTTTCATTACTTGCTCAAACTTCTCTTCCAGTCTCTTATAGGCCTCATCCATGTTCATGAGCTTATCTATGATCTTGTCTAATTTAGAATCCCATAAATTGGACTTGTCTTACTTAAATCCAAAAAGTTCTTGATGTCCCAAGTGAGTCCTTATATTATTGGACTAACAAAAATTTGGGTGGTTCTGCCACCTCAGATTGCATGTGTTCTAATAAGAATGATGACTTCCCAAACCAAATTGTTCCTCACTGAAGTCCGCAAGGGTCCTTTGATTCCTATAATGTATTTCCTCCATCATTTAACCTTTTAGACACCTTGTAGTTGCCTAGTGATGTCCAAATTGATGAGTCTTCTACTTAACACCCAACTTCCTTCTCTCACTTTTTTCCCCTTTATCCTTAGACTAAAAGAATTAGACTAATCCTATGCCTCTCGACAATGGTACCAAAAACTTGATCAAGGTGTCGAGTCTTACAATTTATATCCCTTAACTACTTTAAGTGCACATATCATAAGTTGTAGTATTTAAAGGGTCGATCCTATGAGGAGAGTAAATTGATCTAAACTTAGGTTATCTAAGGCTAAAAAATTAATAAAATGAAATAAGAATATATACACAAGAATTTGATTGTAGATATTCAACTCAAGAAATTAACACAAAACAAGAATTGAAATTCAACAACATAAAAGGCCACTTAATGTTAACCTAGCTAATTATATGTTATCGGGTGTTGGTTCTAAATTATCATAGGGGCAATTACTCTCTCTCAAGTTATAATCATATGCCCTAAATCATTAACCTTAATTAAATTATGAAATTTGCAATCTCTTAATTAACAAACGACCAATAATTAAAATTAGATGGGAAGCTCTCTACTAAACTACTGAGTCTTATATGGGATGTCTCTCTGTAAAAAAGTTGATATGATTAAATATGTGACTTATTGGATCGCATAACTCTCGTTAACCCAATCTAATAATTTTATTTAGCTCACCCTCTTGATTTGTACCTGAAATATGCAAAAATTGAAGTTAATCACAAGACGTAATCAATAAAACATAAAATTGACTTTATTAACATTAAATCAAAGTAAAATCTCAAAGTTAGAACATTGTCAACAATCTAAAACCCATCATCTTACAATCCATTTCATTCTTATACATTAAATGAACAAAAATGAAATGGAAAGAAAATAGAACTTATATCGAACAATCCAAGAAGGCAATAGAATCAAGAGACCACCTAATATGGGAAGCAACAAACTCGATACCCACTTCTTCTTCCTCTTCTTCCTTTTCTTCTTCTCTCTCTCTCTCTTTTTCTCTCTCTTAAATTTTCTAAAAGTGGCAGAATGTAGAAGCTCCCTAGGGTTACATCATTAATTCTTATATAGTATTTCCAATTAAGGCAACGAAATGGTCTTTTCCAAGTTCGAAAGGTCCAAATAATCCCTTAAAAACTCAAGTCGAGACTGTTATTGTCATATATGTCAAGTATGCCACAATCGTGGCTTAAAGTTTTATCTTCTATCACGATCATGGTAGACAGGGCCACAATTGTGACTCCTTGCACTTGATTCTATCACGACCTCTGCTTTAGTTCAGGTCTCCTCCGAAGCTCCTTTGTTCTTTGATATTAACCCTGAAACACTAAAAAACTCATCATGGCACCTTAAATACACAACATTGAAGTTTAAAAGCATGCTCTAACCCATAAAACACTTAAAACACAAATATTTAACAAACTAACATAATTATAACCTAAACATACACTAAATAATCAAATTAACAACTAAACACACACCAAGCAACCCACTAAAAACTCTATGCAATCTATAACTATCAACACATCAAGGCACCTTAAATACACAAAATTTAAGCTCAATGGCATGAAGTAAATAACTTGTTATTATAGAAATCATGTATAATATGCAAAATACACAAGAAGGGGGATGAATTGTGTTAAATCGTCCAAAATAGTAATCTTTAAAAAACTTCTTGATTTTTTTGAAAGATTTAAACGATTACAAAAGAACACACTTATTTTTTTTGAGTAATTGCAACAACGGAAATAGTATCTATTCTTCTAACAATAAGAAATTAAAGAGATAACGGTTAGAGAATATGACGTTGCGATTTATACTGGTTCACCCTTAACCTTTGGGCTATATCCAGTCCTCAGGGTTTATCTGAGATTTCACTATCTCTTGGAACTTTACAAGTATTATTTCTCACTTCCAGAGCCTCTTCAGGTCTCTTTCACAAAATATTCTTTATTTGCTATCTTAGCCTTTTAAGGCTTTAACCTTCCCTTCCACTAGAAAAGATACTGTTTAAGTTTTCTAAACTCACGTTACAGGTGTTCTTGACTCTCTTCTTCCTTCTTTTCACTCAGGATATTTTTACAGTATATTCACTTGATCACATAATTATTTTGTGTGAGTAGAGAGTACAGAGTTGAAAATTCAAAGTTCTATATTTTGTATATGACTACAAATGATATTTATAGTCTAATTCTCCAACAGTCTTCTTGAGAAAACTACTTGTAAAATCTTCAGAGATCAGTTATTAGTTAACTCCTATAACTAACACCAACTAACTAACTAACTAACTAACTAACTCACTGACACTGTAGATTATTCTTCAATTATGTCATCTTGATTTGATTTATATGCTTCGTCTTATGCCTTGACTTCATCTTATGTCTTTGCGTCATCTGATGACTTCGCTTCGTCTTATGACTTTGCTTCGTCTGATCCGTCTTGCACTTTTGTCTTAGTGAGCTCTTTGAATATCATTTTGATTTGGTGATTTATGTTACTTACATTTATCTGTGCACTTAATAAACTCATTAAAACAGTTCACGCATTTCTTTTACTATTATTATTTAACTTTCATCAAAATTAATAGAAGAAGTGAAGTCTTCTTGACTTAACAATCTCCCCCTTTTTAGTGATAACAAATAATCATAATATTAGAAGATAAAAGATATTCAAACGAATAATTTTCAGATAAATAATATATTTATTTAGATAAATAATGCAAGATATACAATGCATATATAACAAAAATAGATTTCTAATACTAATTCTCCTTTCCTTTCTACTATTCTCCCCTATTTGTTATTAATACAAAAATATCATTTCAGGCGCTTCAAGATTTCAGAGAACATATGTTGAATATCAGTGCGGATCGTCTTGAGGTCTTCTTTTATAGTCACACGTAGAAGTGCTACTTCCTCGTGAAGATTACCCACTGAGTCACTTAGATAATTAACCTTAGTATCAATTTCTTGAATATGTTTAGCTAAGGCTTCTTGATCTTCCTTGTGCTTTTGACTATTTTTAGTCCATGTGATGAAATTCTTCAAGAACTCTGAAATATCGATAGAATCTTGTAGCTTTTCACTTAGTGGATGAAGGTACTCAAAGACAGACGGTTTTCTTATTGAATCGTCTAAATCAATAATTTTGATGGAGGGTATTGGAAAGGTTGTGTTTAGTATGGAATGTCATGATCATCAGGTTTGGGTAGTTTGAAAATTGGTTTTCCTAGTAGGTGTAGGATATCTTTGACAGAAGGAATGAAACTTAAGGGTTTAAAATGAGTAAGCGAATGCACAAAGGTTTTTAAGTAGAAACTGATACCTTCAATTATATTATAATTGTATCTTCCTTTCGATATTGTCCCAATAAGCTTGAAACTTTCATCTGTGATCGATGCAATAAAGTTATTTCCTGATGGCCTTGATATGTGATCTGAAATATAGATGCCTACAAGTTCAGCTGCACGACATACATCATCCATATTCTTTATCGCCACTTGAATTTCTTTTTTTATGAGATCATCTTCTTGTTTCTCAGGAAATTTCTTCTTCTTACCTTTGTCTTTACTATTTATTAGTGTTGGATGTCTAGGTTGTACATTTGGCACAATCTTTATCATTGTTCTACTAGTCACTAGGTAGAATGTGTAAGGATTTTTTGTCATCTTCAATGGATATGGTTCTGCCTATTCATCTCACAGAATACCATACAATCTTCTTTCTTCAGGACTAAGAAGATGTATTGTCTGATCATTTACTATTATAGGTTCAACTTGAACCTTAACTTTTTATTTAGGAGGTTTTTTGATTATAATTGAACCTCTGTTTTGATCAAGTATTGATTCTTCTCTAATCTTCATCTTTTAATCTTCTTTCTTCATTGGTTGAGGAGGGTTGCAGATTGGTTGCTGTTTTTCAACCTTCTTTTTCTGAATCGTCTTCTTCTTCCTTTGTTCTTCTGTCGGCTTAGAAAAGAGTTGTTGTTGTGACTTCTTCTGCTCAAATGCTAACTTCCTTTTTATCTCTATCTCTCCAGATGGTTGTTCTGATTGAGTCTGAGGGATAGATACAATGCTTTAGTAAGCTATTGTTGTTGCTATTGTTCCTTAGCACCTTTAGAAACTTAACCAAGAATCAAGGTTTTTTGCTTTTTCTATTCTTGTTGTCGTAAGGTCATCAATCTTAGTGACCTTCTAGACTTCTTGGGTCTTTCTGATTGAAGCGTCTCAGCCTTTCTCTTTAAGGACACTTTGTGAGTTGGTTGTTGAACCTTTACACTTTCCTTCCTTTCAGGAATCGTCTTGGCTTCTATTGACTTATAAGACGATTGTTCAACTTTTGCCACCTTAGTTGAGATTTTTCTAGTTGATTGAGATTTTTCTTGCATACTGGATGAAACATCTTCTTTCTTGCTTCTTCTGATTGAAATCTCCCCCTTAGACTATGCTGTTGATGTGAAATCTTTATCCATTTCAACTTTAGTCTTAATCCCCATTTTATGAATAGTAGATGTATTGATAACACTCTTAATATTCAGCTTTACTTTGTTTCCACTATCAAGTAGAATTCTAGATTCTTTGAAGAATCTTGTCAACAGCATACCCTAAGGTAACAAACCACTCTTTAAA
Source organism: Erythroxylum flavicans (assembly GCA_027576715.1). Classification (NCBI taxonomy): domain Eukaryota; kingdom Viridiplantae; phylum Streptophyta; class Magnoliopsida; order Malpighiales; family Erythroxylaceae; genus Erythroxylum; species Erythroxylum flavicans. The sequence goes on from JANZXP010024580.1 coordinate 10,376, forward strand.
TGATAATCCTCTTTAGCCTTTATCATGTAGATCAGAATCAAGAATAGAAGATTAATAGATTGATGTGAGAGTAGATGAAATAGACAATGTTCATCATTCATCGTCACAAAATCCTTCGATCCCACTCTTGTTAAAATAAAGTGAAGGAGAATTGAATGAAGAACCCTAGCCTTCGGAGTTAAATTTGAAGACTTCTTGACTCCTGGATTACTCAATCAATATAGTTGTTGATTGATGTAGTCTTCATTTATGTGACTTTGAGCAATCCACTTTGTATTATTGAACAGTTTTACTACTTCATTTGGATATTCAGTAGCCCTCACAATGGAATCTTATGAAACAATCATCGACAATCTGTCTACCACTGATACCAAGGGGCTATCTACCACCTTTGCATTTTTCCAGAACTCATATACTTCATTTGGATACACTGGTTCTCAGAAACTGAAGAAAATTTCCCATCCAGCTATGTTAATCTCAGGTTCGACATGCATTCGATCTTCCTTCAAAGTAGTGAAATCAACGAGTCTCCTATAGACAAGAGATTTTGACATTTTTGTAAGCTGTAATGTATAAACATTAAACACAGAATTTTATTTTGCTTAAAGAAGCGAGATTAGTGTATAGAAACAAATGAGAGAAAGATACGAAATGAAAATGAGAAAGATTTGATGTAGAGAAATGAGGATTTGAATTGTCTTTATTGAGAGCACTTTGAAACAGGTTGGTTACTAGGAAAATTCTAAAATGTAAAGTGTTGAAGATTTTGAGAGATTTCTTTTTATAAACACTCTTAAAAAGTTACTGTTTGTAACGTCTGTGACTGGTCCACAGATAATTATAAAATTGATACCACTGAGTGAAAATTACCACTACTATTCCTTACGACTTTTCTACTTCATTAAGACGTAACGTCTAGGTCATGAAATTTCAAACGGATGGTCATTTAACATTACCATGTTTAGATTTCGTCTTATTTCCTTGAATCTGTGTTCACTTAAGGGTTTGGTGAAGATATCTATCCATTGTTGATTCATTTTATCAAATTGTAGATTAATGATCCATCTCTGTACATAGTCTCTTATAAAATGACGTCTAACTTTAATATGCTTTGTCCTTGATGTTGTATTGGATTCTTTGAGAGATTGATAGCATTTGTGTTGTTACAGAAGATTGGATTTGATCTTCTTGGATTGAATAGTCCTCTAACTGATACTTTATCCATAATATTTGTGAGAAACAGTTTGCAGCTTACATGTATTCGGCTTCTGCAGTAGATAGAACAATTGAACTTTGTCTCTTGCTTGACCAAGCAATTAGATTATGATCAAAAAAGTGACAACCTCCACTTGTACTCTTTCTATCAATCCTATCCCCAGCATAATCAGCATCACAGTAGCCAATTAACCTAAAATCTTTACCTTTCTCATACGTTAAGCAAAGATCAGTAGAACCTGCCAAGTGTCTTAATATTCTTTTAATAACAATATAATAAGATTCTCTAGGATCTACTTGAAATCTTGTACACAAACAAACACTAAACATTATATCAGGTCTGCTTGCAGTTAGGTAAAGCAAAGAACCAATAATTTCTCTAAAAAGAGTTTGATTAATATTCTTACCACCTTCATCCTTAGATAAGACGATTGAAGGATGCATAGGAGTTGACATTAGTTTAACATTTTCCATTTTATATTTGACTAAAAGTTTTTTGATATACTTTTGTTGATGAATAAAGATCTTTTCTTCATTCCGTCAAACATGCAAACTAAGAAAGAACTTTAATTCACCTATCATACTCATTTCAAATTCATTTTTCATAAGACTCTCAAAATTTAAACATAACTTTTTAGAAGTTGCACTAAAAATGATATCGTTTACATATATCTGTACAACAATAAAATCATTTTTAATACATTTCTGAAATAAAGTTTTATCAACTCGACCTCTAATAAAGTCATTATTAATCAAAAAAGAACTAAGACAATCATACTAAGCACGAGGTGCTTGTTTCAATCCATACAAAGCTTTATGAAGTTTATACACATATTCTGGTTTATCAATGTATTTAAAACCGGGGGTTTGTTTTACATAAACTTCTTCATCTACAAAACCATTCAAAAAGGCACTTTTCACATCCATTTGAAATAGTTTTATATAATGAAAAACAGTATATGCAAGTAAGATCCTAATATCTTCTAATATAGCTACAGGAGCATATGCTTCATTATAGTCTATTCTTTTTTGTTGATTATAGCCTTGGGCTACTAATCTAGCTTTGTTATGGGATACTTTTCCTGATTAGTCTAGTTTATTCTTGAATACCCATCTAGTTCCTATGATAGTTTTATTGGATGGTTTAGGGACTAAAGACTAGAATTTATTCCTATTAAATTGATTTAACTCCTCTTGCATAGCTAAAATCCATGCTTCATCAATTTTCTTAAGTTCTAATTTAGAAACAAAAGCTACATTGGCCTCTCTCCTAAACTTAGATCTAGTTCTCACTCTTTCTGATGTGTCTCCTATAATCAGATTTTCTGGGTAAGAAGATTTGTATCTCCAATCTTTTCCTAAACTAATATTCTCAGAGAGATCTAATACTTTATTATATGGATCGCTTGATGGTGAATCGTTATTAACTAAAGGAGCAGATAGAGTTTCTGTAACATCCCATTATCCTAGGGTACGCACCGGGACGCCCGTAGGTCATTCCGATACATATCCTAAAATAAGGGAGCGCTACGTGCGATCACT
>JANZXP010024601.1:0-13130 GCA_027576715.1 Erythroxylum flavicans
GGGGGTAAACAATAGTTATAAATAGCTATATGTCACGGGGTGTGACATGTGAAGTCACTCCCATGAGAAGGAGTCACACCTGTGAGGCCTTTTCTATACTCATTTATTTATTTTTTCCACATGAAGCAGTTATTCTGTTAGTCAGTTTGCGGACTGAATTCTGTATATAACCAGCGATGAGTTGCTGATAATAAAAAAAGAAAATATTCAGAATTTTCTTATATAGATTTGTTCACGTACCTCTAGCTTCATGGCCAAATATGCGAGGAAATAATAGTTTGGCCTGCAATTTCCAATTCAACTTTTAGTGACTCACCTTGAAAAGCATAAGGTCTTAGAGAAAGTTATCCAAGAAGCAACACTCATCTTGGCCTCCCAAAAGTAATCATCAATGTGGTAGAGGGATGTGAAGAGAATTTTCAAGCTCACCTCCATAGCTTGAGGAGATGCCACTTTAACTTCCTCTATCATCATAGGCTTCCCAGCTTCCTATGGAACAGCTGCTATAAAGCAGATACATCGATTAGATTGCAAGACACAGATCATAAACATTAAGAACTAATGAACAAAGATAACTAGTTAATTGCTATAAAAAATCGATCTTTCATTAAAACGACACAGATTATCTAAACTTCCTTCGCATTTCCCCCAAATCAAACCTTAAACACATGAAAATGAACACCACCCCACAACCTCAAAAAGATCCAACTGGAAAAACACTAAGATGATCAACAAAAACAATAATGAACTAACATGGGATGAACAGAAACAACAGAAAACACAAAGCAAAACACCAAGATGATCAACAAAAAAAATAATGGACCAATATGGGATGAACAGAAACAACAGAAAACACAAACCCCAACAAGACAACTTACTTACCTTTGCAACGTATCAATTGACCAGCAGTACTTACCGACATTTTCTTAAAAACTCTAGTCTTTCTTCTACATCCGTTTGACTTTGATCACTTCTCAAATTTGTTTGAACTTCGAGTTGTGAATAGACACACTAGCCTTTGGGTTATATACAGTCACCAAATCTGAAGCAATATTTATCAGAAACACTGAACCTTTTTAATCCTTTTGCACGAAAGATCAAAGATCATGTTTCTGTGGAATTCAACAACAATGGAACTTACTATGTTGAGGCCAGGATGAACTGTAGTTTATATGAATGTCTGAACAATCTTGATCATCGAAATTCACTACAAAAATGCTTCCAAATGAAACTGCACCTTTTAGTGTTCCAATTCCAGGATCTCACGTCTTTTTGGTTCAGGAAACTAGCTTTTCTTGTGGTGGAATCGCCATTGGAGTATCTGTTTGGCAAGGTTTCTGTGATGGGATCGTATTGAGTTCGTTTATGAAAGCTTAGTCAGCAATGAAGATCACGTTTAGTGAATCAGAAACCATAATCTCAGATTTTAGTGCTTCTTCCATTTTCTTGTCTAATGATACGAATCCTCCTGAAGCAAATGTGGTTTCTCTACGAAGCCGATTCCAGAGAATTGGGATAGTACAGATAAGGAGGTTCGTGTTCGATGCTCAATCTCTTACTAGACTCAAGAACAAAGCATCAAGTTTAGAGGTTAAGAATCCAACACGAGTTGAGGCTGTTTGTGCTTTACTGTCTAAATATGTTATGTTATCTGTGAATAGAAACTCAGGCACCTGTAAACCTACATTTATAAGTAACACCATTAACATTGGCAAGCGAGCTCTTCCTCCATTGACAAACCTTTCAATGAGAATCTTTGTTTGGGACACGTATTTGCATTTCAAAGTCTTAGATTAATAAAGGCTTTCATTAATTGTCTTATTCTCAGTATCTTTTGACAATGAAGCTTTGAGAATGGCTACTTCATCACAAACTTAATCACTCTTCTAAGTGAAATGGTTAATAGTCTCTTATCATATGATTGTCAGCCTGTGATGACCTTTAAATAGATTCAACAATGATGTTAAATAAACAAAAGATAACAAAAATGTTGTATACAGATCAAAAAATTTATGGTCCAGGTATAAATCAATCAAGTTTGTTAGGAACTTCCTTTCTTTTATGTTATCTTTTACCACAAAAGATTAATAGTACTGAACTGGATTTTGTAGAATTTCAAGAGTAGTAGAAAAATAAACACAGAATTTTTACTTAGTTCGATAGCTTAATTGCTATCTACATATAAGGATCTCTCGTAGGTGATTCTATTAGCTTCAATGAAAGAAAATTGTTACAAGAGACGGAGTGTTTTTCAACACTTGCAAAAGTTATCTAAGAACTCTCTAGTACTCTTCAGTAAGTACTCTAACAACTCTCTAACTCTGAATTCTTTCGGGAATGAGAGAAAAATTATGTGTATGTGTGACTGACTCTGATTACATGTATTTTATATTCTGTTTATGTCCATGTCTTTTATTATTTCCTTTGCATGTGCATTCCACCTGCTTCACTAATACACGTGCTCCTCTTTTGTCTTATGTCTTATGCCTTGACCAAATGATATCTCTTCCTTGGTTTAGTGTAGATATCAGATAACCTCGCACACACTCATACACACTTTAACCCTAAATGCTCAAATAGAGGTCAGTTGATGATATGTGTTGAAAATTGATGGAGAACTGTGAATATCTCACATTTATTCCCTCCTTCTCCATTAATTTTCACACCGTTCATCAATTTGTAGGAGATTCAGTAAACAAGCCTTAGTTTTCACCGCAAACGTGAGATCAAGATTGTCTTCAATGATTGTTGACTTCAAGGGACTTCACTGATTTGTAGATAGTCTATATAGAAAGTGAACTTCCTTGGTGTGACAATCTTCGTTCCAAAGTCCAAGGGATTTATGTCACTAGCTATTTTCTTTAGAGTGAAGAGTCCCTGAGCGATTCTATCTCTGATGAAGTGAAGCCTTACGTCGATGTGCTTGGATCGCTCATGCAAAACTGGGTCCTCACTGAGGTAAACTGCACTCTGACTATCTGTATATATTGCTGATGTGGATTTCTTTTATGATGCCTATCAACCATGTTAGCTCTTTTACACCTTCTGTGATTGCATAATATTCTGCCTGTGTTGTTGATAGAGATACTATTGACGGTTGTTGAACTTTCCAACTGATTGAGTTTCCTACTAATGTGAAAAAATATGTTGATAGTGATTTTCTTATGTCTTTGTCTGTTACATAATCTGCATCTATAAAACCATACAAGGATATCTTATTGCATTTAGCTAGTTCAACTTTAAAAAACATAATCTATAGTTTGTAGTTCTGGCTAAGTATCTGAAAACATTTTTTAGCTCTTGTCAGTGCCCAAAACCTGGATTGGCTATGAATTTGCTTAGAATACTGATTGCATAGGCTAAATCAGGTCTTGTACATAACATTATGTATATGATACTTCCAACTCCAACATCATAGGGATAGTTCACAACAGCTTTCTGTTCTTCCTTAGTTTTAAGACTCTTATTAGAAACCATATGAAGATGTGATCCTATAGGGATAGAACTAGGTTTTTCTTTTTCCATGTTGAACTGAGCAAGAACCTTTCTAATGTAGTTCTTTTGAAGCAGCCATAGCTTCCCTTCCCTCCTATTCCTGATAATCTACATTCTTAGAAGCTTTTATGGTTCTCCCATATCCTTCATCTCAAAGTGATTACATAATGCATTCTTTACCTCTTCAATTCTATTTAGGTCCTTTCCAGTGATGACTAAATCATCTACATAGACTAGTATAAAGACAACTTTTGTCTCTCCTAGGTCCTTATAGTAAAGGCATAGTCATATGCACTTCTAGTAAATTTCATACTAGTTACATCCTCATGAAACTTCTTGTTCCATTGCCTAGGTGCTTGTTTTAACCCATATAATGATTTCTGAAGTAGGAAAACATAGTCAGGCTTTTCTTTATCCATGAAACCAACTGACTGCTTCATGTAGATAGTTTCCTCAAGCTTTCCATATAAGAAGGCTGTTTTGACATCCATTTAATGGATTTCCTAGTCATAGATTGTAGCTAGCACAAGAATGAGTCTTATAGTCATGAACTTTACAACAGGTGAGAAAATATCCTTGTAATCTACTCCCTTCTTTTGTTTGTATCCCTTAGCTACAAGCCTAACTTTGTATATCTTGGGTTCTGCCTCTGTGACTCCATCTTTAAGCTTGAACAACCATCTGTTTTCAATTAGCTTTACTTTTAGTGGCTTGAGCACTAGTACCCAAGTCATATTCTTCATTAAAGAGGAATATTCCTTCTTACTAGCCAACTTCCATTGTTCCACATCCTCTCTGCTTATAGCTTCTTCATAAGTTTCTGGTGCCCTACAATATATGGATTCTACAACAAGACATGCATAGTCAACTAAATTAGAGTCAATGTACCTCCTATTAGGGATCCTTTGTCTTGGTTGTCTATCTCTGGTAAGTTGTTAGTCATGTAGAGTTTCATATGTGCTATCTGCAGTTGGCTGTGAGAATTTCTCCTCACTTTCACCTTCTGTTTCTTTAGTTTCTTGTTCATAATGAATAGGGCCTTGCACAGGTTCCTCATCATGATGTTGTGTGCTATCTTCTTTTGTTTCTGGTTCTGGTGGCACATAAAAGAGGACTAAAGTGCTTGGTGATCCTAGTTGCTTCTAAATTTCCTCTTATAGGTTAGAATCTGTAAGATTTCTGCACAACAAAGGATACTTATTTCCTTAAAAATCACATCTCTACTAATAATGGTTTAAAAACCTCCCTGTCGAAGCAGTAGGATTTTGTAACCTTTAACTCCTTCTAGATAGCCTAAGAATACTCCTTTAACTACTCTAGGTTCCATTTTACCTTCCATTTGGTGTGTATAGGCAGTACAACCGAAAGCTTTTAAGTGAGTCAAGTTAGGCTTCTTTCCATTCTAGATTTCCTGTGGTGTTTTGTACTCATTAGCTGATGTAGGCAATCTGTTTACTAGATAAGCCGCAGTCTTAATAGCTTCACCCCATAGTGTTTGTGACCATCCTAATGATAGCAGCATACATCTAGTCTTTTCTAGGACTGTTTTGTTGACAACTACACCATTCTGTTGAGGTGCCATTCTGCTGAGGTGTTGTTCTAATAGCCTTGTGCCTCTGAATACCTTTCTTGCTTTAGTAGTCTTCAAAATCTTTATTGCAGTATTCAAGACCATTATTATTCCTTAAGCACCTTAGCTTCTTTCCTGTCTGATTCTCCATTAATGTATGTCACTTGATGAAGATTTCCAGTGCTTCATTTTTCCTTTTCATAGCATAGACCCAGCATTTCCTAGACTTGTCATCTATAATGGACATGAAAAATCTATTCCCTCCTGCAGTGGATACTTGAGCTAGCCCCTAGAGATCACTGTGAGCATAGTCCATAATCTCTTTAGCTCTTCTAGCTCCTTTTTAAAAACTAGTTTTGTGTTACTTTCCTAGCACACATGATTCACAGAATTCCATCTTCCTTATGTCTTTTTCTTGAATCAGCCCCTGTTTAGAAAGATGCATTAAACTTTTGTTCTTTGCATGTCCTAAGCTTGAGTGCCATAGCTTAGTTGAATTTGGCTCTCCATTTCCAATAGTTAGGTTCACTTCAGTAGTGCCTATCATATAGTAGAGCCCACCCCTTTTGCTCCCCTTATGATCACTCTTACATCCTTTAGAATTTCTCTAAATCCATCCTTAGATCTTATCTGAAAGCCTTGCTTATCAAAAATACTTTCAGATATGAGATTTCTCCTCACTCTAGGCACAAATTTAACATTGGTTAAGGTTCTTTTCTTTCCATCAAACATATTGATGGAAACATTTCCAATACCTTTAACCTGTTGTGGTAAACCAATCTCTGTGAGGAGTGACATGCATTGTATAGCCTGAGTCAAAGATCAATTCTTTGCTAAGATCTTCATTCTCTTCAGTAATAGCAAGCAACTCATCACCAACAGATTCTTTCGATTTCTCTATATTTCCAGCATCTCCACCTTATGCAGCCTTGTCTCTTTTTTTCTTTCTGTAGTCTCCGGCAAAATTCCCCTTCTTATCATAGTAGAAACAATTCTTGCCTTTAGTCTTTTTCTTCTTTTCTACATTATCTTTAGTCTGCTTATCTCCGCCATTCCCTTTCTGCCAATTTCCTTTCTTACTGTTCTTTTACTGATGCTTCTTGTCTTGTTTATTATCAATAAACATGACTTCTGGTTCTTTCTTGAATGAATTGTTGTCCACAATTTCCTCCGTCAGTGAATCGATCACCTTCTTGACAGTAAGTGATTCTCCACTCGCATGCCTAATCACCTTCTTGAAGGTATTGAAGTCTAATGGTAAGGCTTTTAGAATAACCACAGCTTGGTGACCTTCTGATATCTTTTAACCTATAGCTTTTAAGTGTTGCACCAATTTAAAAAAGTAATCTAGATTATCATCAAGAGATACAATAGTATTCATTTTATAGTTGGCCAGATTATGTAACAGTGTCATCTTGTTATACAAAAATCTTTTAGCATAGAGTTCTTCAAGCTTCATCTACAGTTTCTTTGCAGTATTACAATTCTATACTTTCCTTATCACAGTAGCTGATAAATGAAGCATTAACTTGCAATGTGTAAGCCTTTGCAACTTAAGATTCTTAACAGGATCTGTTTCTGTATCATATTGTTCTTTAATTGTACCATAGCAGTCATAAGATTCAAATAAAGCTTGTATTTGAAGTTTCTAGATTGTAAAATCTTCTTTACTAGTAATCACATCCATTTCTTTGCCCACCATTTTGTTACAAAATTTAAAAGAAGACAAGAAAACAGAATTCTTGACAGTGTCTTGATTGCAACAAGTAGATAAGAAAAAATGGTATGAAGATTTAAGCTTACTTGTATAATAGTACCTACACCTTCATGATGAGTCTTGGATGCTTGAATGCTCATAATGCTGCAAATTGGCTTTGATACCACTAATGTTGGGAACTTCCTTTCTTTTATGTTATCTTTTACCATAAAAGACTAATGGTACTGAATTGGATTTTCCAGAATTTCAAGAGTAGCAGAAAAATGAAGAACACATAATTTTTACTTGGATTGATGGCTTAATTGCTATATACATCCAAGGATCTCATGTAGGTGGTTCCACTAGCTTCAATGAAAGAAAACTGTTATAAGAGACGGAGTGTTTTTCAACACTTGCAAAAGTTCTCTAAGAATTCTCTAGTACTCTTCAGTAAGTACTCTAGCAACTCTCTAACTCTTCATTCTTTCATGAATGAGAGAAAAATAATGTGTATGTGTGACTAACTCTAATTACATGTATTTATAGATCACAAGAAGCTACTATATTCTCTTTATGTCCACGTCGTGCTTCACTAATACACGTACTCCTCTTCTGTCTTGTGTATTATGCCTTGACCAAATGATATTTCTTCCTTGGTTCATTGTAGATATCAGATAACCTTACATACACTCATACACACTTTAACCCTAAATGATCAAATATAGGTCAGTTTGATGAATCAGTATTGAAAATTGATGGAGAACTATGAATCTCTTCAGAAAGTTTTTATCTGACATGTAAATAATTGAAATGAATTTTCATTTTTGCAAGAGTTAAACATCCTATGGCCCAACAAAGACAAAGGAAAGTACATCACAAGGAAGTCTATAAGTTCTAGTAGAAAGAAACAGGATAAACCCTTTTCTCTTTCCATATTTATTGAGTTGAAGCTCCAAATTCAACACTGTTAGGATATTTACTATGTCTTATTATTTTAATTTTGAAAATTTTGATTATTGGATATTTAGATAATGATTAAAAATATAAATCAAGAAGTCTTACTTGAATTGGATTCTTGGATAAGTGTTGTTGCATAAATAGAAGTCCATCTTGAATGAACATTGGAGTGGATTATGTTTCTTTTTGAGATATGGATAATGCAAGATGACGTGTGTAAAGGTGGCATAAAGGTTTTCATGTCTTGAATTTTACTGCTGCGTGAATTTGTTCTCAGTGGAAGATATGTGAGTGATCTGGTGATTCTTTCCTGGGTTGATGTTGGCGTGAATTTTTCTAGTTTTTGTCTTATTTGAATGAGTAATTGGGAGTTTGTCTCTTGGCAACAATTAGGTCAGTGATTTGGAGTGTGTGTGACGTTGCCAAATGTGAAGAAAATTGAAGACAACTGAAGGTGCATTGATGTAGGCTTGATCTAGCTCCTACACTTAAATCGTGGTGGACTTGGTAAAGTTCTTGTTGGGCGTTTATTTTGTGTATCGTGCATGATCTTGTTTTTGCTAAATATACACGTGAGTCACTTAGCTTGTGAGTCATTCTTGATCTGTATTTTGGAGCATTTTATCATTGGTGAATAAGCAGATCACATGACTTTTAGTGCTCAGAAAATTGGGGCATAGCTGGAGATATATTGTTGTGTGCTTGAACTTTTGTTTTTGAAAGTCATTATTGTGGGCTAAAGCATAAGGCGCGTAAACTGGAAGTCTAGTGATGATACCTATGATATTATTCAACTACTCATGGTTTCGTGATTGTGCAGGAAATTATTCCTTACTTTTTACCAAGTGTCTTCTTGAGTGTTAAGCTGTTTGTTTAATCACTTGAATGATTTATTCAATGTTCTTTTTTCAAAAGATTATAAGAATTATTCATAGATTGCACATAGTAGAAAAGACATACAGTAACTATATGACCATTTTTTTTTCAAACTTGACATTTTGGGGTTATGGAATGGATTCAGATCGAAAAGTAGAATAAGTGGATGGGTTGGAAGAAAGAAATTAGGCTGGGCCATACAAGCTAGGATGTTGCAGATTAGGATTGGGATGGTAATTTGGGTTATGGGTTGGGTTAGAGTTATTTGGCAATTAGTTATAATTATCTGGGTCATATCCTAAAGAGGGTTAACTGAACTACCGTAGCTTTAGTGTGAGGAAAACCTTATTAAGTTTGGTGAAGCCCCGAGATTATTAATTAGCCTTATCATAACAGACAGATGATTTAATAAAGTGATTGTCTTTGAGTTAATAAGGATTAGTTAGACTTTATTGAAATTAATCAAAATATTGGTTAATTATATTTAAGTAGAATTAAAATAAATTGGACTAGGCGATTGGATGTTAGGTCTAACCTTAGGTTGGATTAGGTTTTCAAACACGAAATTTAGTTTTATTATTTAATTTGATTTTAATTCAAATTTAATTAAATTAAACTTTATCTTGAATTTTAATTCTAAATTCAGAAATTGACCCTTTTGTAACTATAATTAGAGATGTTAATAGGTTGGGTCGGTTCCAGGCTACTCCTGGCCTGGCTCGACCCGATCTAGGGATAGGGTGGGCCGTGGCCCAACCTACCATATATATTTTTAAGAAATATAAAAAACGACGTCGTTTTTAAAGTAACGATCGAGCCATGGGCTAACCCATAGACCGTCCTACCTAGGCCAATGGCCAGAAGAATGAATTTGGAGTGTCATGTGGTTATTTCAACCTAGAGAAGAAGAATCAAGTTAGTATAATCAAGTTAGTATAAAGTTTCTTGAGTTTCATCACCTTATTGAAAAATTCAATTGGTTTATTGCATCAAGGCTTTGGCACTTGAAACTGCAGTCTGCAAGGACCGTCCCAATCAACCCCATTTGTAAATGAGAAGATCAAGTTCACAATTGCAAGAAGATTAAAATCAGTAAAAGAGGATTCTGTGTACATGACGTCATGAAAATGGTGAAATTCTATAAACCATGCTTGGGAACACATATCTGGATGGTATATAAGGGATCATCAGCTTCGCCTCGAGAATACATAAGCATTGCCCTTGGCTCATCCCCGCACATTATTGGCTAGTTAAAACCTCCTACGCCATATCTCACAGAATTATTAGGTTGAATTGCTATTGAACATCAGGTGAAACACAAGATCAGATTCACATTGCCCTTCACTCTATTACCACCAAAAGTAAACTATGGAGTTATGATGCACAATAAGCCATCGATAAGTGGAGTTATATCACCTAGTAGCCTAATCTGGAGGTGGAATATGTAGCTATGAAGCAGTCATTTGCTTATTGTAGACATCAACTTGAATGAGACAATTTCATGGTATTTGAAACAATCCAACTTGTACTTGAGTTCAGACTACTTTGGAAACTTAAATAGTGTCAAGGATTCATCATATAAACATAATGTGGAAAGTTTACTAATCTTTGTTGAGACGAGTAAAGTTCATTTTAAAGGAACCATAAATTCACATCATTCATTAAGAACATAGGGAAACAAAAATAATACAACTTATTAGTCATCTTATTTTTGCATCAGAAATTACCATTAAAAGCAATCCCAAACTCTTCATTCGAAGCAAGCTTATTGGCAGATGGATTATAGAAAATCTTTAGCTTCTCACCCTGTAGATTGACAATTAGTAGTAGTTCAGTCCGAGACTATGCCATGTGAAAGAAAACAGCAGAGCTCATTCTGCTCTTAAAGTGACTACAGAAGTTGGGGGTAGACCATTCATGGTTTTCTAGTATACTGTGACATCCCACGTTCAAAGGTCGCCCAAGTAGAAAGTCATCCAAAAAAGGTCAGCTTTTTAGAAGGGAAGACCAAAGATATCGATGCTTTCACTGATGAATCAAGATTCCATTTACTACAAAATCGGAGATGTTTCTTTTCTTTTTCCAATTTTAAAGGCGGAAGCATTAGGGAAGAACATCCTTCAATAATATATAAACATTCCAGTCCTAGAACTCCAGTGCTAATGAACCAGAAAGAAGAAAGTGATAAAACAAAAGAAAGTGATTCATACCCATCAATTTCCTCTGAAGGAGTTATGGCAACTACAGCTGCTGCAGTTACTTTCTTATTAATCTTTACTGTTCTGTTTGTCTTTGTTAATCTCCTTGGCACTGAAGCACCAAGAAAGGTACTAGTTGCAGAAAGGCATCAAGAGTAAGTAGTTTAGTCCGTAAACTTAAATTCTTGCTTCACTTCAACTTTGTTACATAGTATATCAAATATGGAAATTGTTAGAAACTTGATGTTGTTCCTGTACTGATGATGATTAAATCTTGGATTTGATTATTGCAGAAATGGAAATCGCAAGAAAATAAAGACACTCAGAATTTACTTGGTTCGATAGCACATAGCTATTTACGTCCAAGGGTCAAAACTCACACAACAGATTTTACTAATATCAAAAAAGAAGGTATACAAGAGATTGAGTGTTTTTCCTGAAAACACCTGCAAGAGTTCTTCACAAACTCCCTAGTAACCTTTTCATAGGTAGTCTAGCACTCTCACTATTTTTCTCACTTGAATCACAAAAAATGTAAACTCAGTAGACTTGTAAGTGTATTAATGTTGTTGTGTTCTCTAGAGCTTGAACTTTGGCTATTTATAGAGTTGAGGTTGATTTACTGCCTTTGAATAATATTGACTAAGTCAATGTATTATGCATGTGTCATGCACGTGCCTCTTTATAACTTCTGCCTTAGTTTTTGTGTTCACTTCCATCAGCCTTTAGTGTATTTAACGAAATGTTGCGTTTTGATTAACTCAGTAGATTGCCATTCAATTCTTCTTCTCTTTTTCGAAGTCTCCATCACCATCTCCTTCACTTTACACACACGCACGACTCTTGTCCGAAAATCCCCAATTCTTGTTCTGATGTGTTTGTGTGAGGGTTCATAGAGAATCTTGTGTGATTCTTAACATTCTTCCCTCCTTCTTCATGAATTCTCACCCAATCCTTCAAATCGTGACCAATTCCAAAAATCTGAAACCCTAAATTTTCTCCGGTGTTGTGAGATCGATGGGTAAGCCTTCTTTTTCTTTCAAGGTGCTTCATTTATCTGTAGAAACTCTCTACAGAAAATGAACTTCTTTATTTGAACTATTTTTGTTCCAAAATCTGACGGGTTCTGTTCTCCTCTTATTTTCTTCAGGTCGACTTCTCCACTATTGATCTTGTCTCTGATGAAGTGGAGCCGAACATTAATGTGCTTCGATCTCTCGTATAGGACTGGGTCTTTACTTAGGTAAAGAGCACTTTGACTGTCTGTGTGTAACACTGCTTCTGACACGTGAACTTTAATCTCTGACAGTAGCCCCTTAAGCCATATTAGCTCCTTTAGGCCTTCTGTAATTATGTAGAACTCTGCGATAATGACACCACTGTCTGTTGTTGTACTTTTTAGCTTACTGTGTTGCCTGAAATTGTGAAATAGTATGCTGATAATGATTTGCGTGTGTCTTTATCTGCTGCATAATCTGCATCTATATAGCCATTTATGCATATATGTTTATGGACTTTTGGGTTAGGTTTAGTAAAACATAGACCATGATTTAGGGTCTCCTTTAAGTATCTAAGTACTATCTTAAAACCCAGCCAATGTTCTAGACCTGGATTAGACATGAATCTACTGAGTAGGCTGATTGCATGTGCTAAGTCAGGTCTAGTACAAATTATAATGTAAATTATACAACCTATACCAACATCATAAGGATATTTCTACATATGTTCCCTTTCTGCTTCTGTTGCTGGACTCTTAGCAGCTGTCAGCTGTAAGTGTGTGGCAATTAGAGCAGGACTAGGTTTAGAATCTTCTATGTTGAACTTGCATAGGACTTTTTTGATGTAGTCCCTTTGCATCAACCATAGTTTCCCTTCTGCCTTATTCCTTATGATCTGCATTCCTAGTAGCTTTTTAGCTCTCCCTAGGTCTTTCATATCAAAATTCTTATTCAGAGCATCTTTCACTTCTTGAATGTTCTTCACTGACTTTCCTGTGATGATTACATCATCAACAGATACTAGCATATAGACCACTTCTTCTTTCTCTAGGTCCTTGTAGTATAGACAGTAGTCATAAGCACTTCTTTGAACCTTAGTTTTGTCACCACGTCATGGAACTTCTTGTTCCATTGTCTAAGAGCTTGCTTTAGACCATATAGAGACTTTTCTAGCAAGCAAACATGATATGGTTTCTGCTTATCTATGGAGCCAGTAGGTTGCTTCATATAGATAATTTCTTCTAGTCTTCCATATAGGAAGGCTGTCCTTACATCCATCTGATGTATTTCCCAATCATTCAATGTTGCTAGGGTCAGTATTATCCTTACTGTTTTAAACT
>JANZXP010024622.1:0-13129 GCA_027576715.1 Erythroxylum flavicans
TTTGACTCACTCTCTCCTCTCATGCATGCATAGCCGAAACTTGAATGAGAAGAGTCTCATTTTTTGGCTTCTTTCTTTTAAGAGAAATCTCCTCAAAATACTTCTCCTTTCCCACCAAAGTATCTTGTTAACCAAGTTGTCCAAGAAGAACAAGTGGTAGATCGAATTGGTCGGGGATACAACAATAAGGAGAGGATACATTAACAAAGGATTTGGAGAGGATACAAAAGCAAGAAGTCGAAGCTGTAGCAAGGAGTTGGTATATTTCTACCACCTTATTCTTATGTAAATTATTCTCCTTATACCATATCATGTATAGCTGAAACATGTTGATTTGGTTGTGTTATTTCCGCTGCGTTTTGATTTCGAAAATGTTTTGAAATCTACCGTTTAACCAAATCTTGCATGCTTTTGTTTTTGATCCAACAGCAAAGACTCAAATGGGAAATCAAGACCTACTAGGATTTCAGCAAAATGAGTCTAGTTCATGGGATTCTAAATTAGATAACCTAGAGGTTTAAATGGCTTTCTAATGAATTCTGTAAAAGAAGTGTGGAAAACTTTATGAGCAATATGGAAGTAAATCCAAGAGAGCAATGTAAGGCTATCACACTTAGGAGTGGGAAAGAGCTAGAAGAACCAATGAAAAGACAACCTGCGACTCACCTTGTAGAAGACCAAGAGAAAAAGAAAAAGGATGAAGAAAAAAATGAGGACCCTCCCTATACTCCTCCTCTAGCTTACTCACCAAAAATACCATTCTCATTAAAGACTTCAGAAGAACGAATTGGATGTACCATTTACAAAGTTCATGGAAAAGCGAAAGAAATAATAAATTTACTTGTCTTTTATGGAATTGTTAAAATGCAGGCCCAAGTACGTGAAGTTCCTTAAAGACAAATTATCTAACAAGCAGACTTGGGAAGATGACCAAACGGTAGGCATGACAGAAACTTGTAGCTCCTTAATTACCAACCATATGCCCTCAAAGTTAAAAGATCTAAAAAGCTTCATGATACCTTGTGTAGTTAGTAATTTAGAGAATTTTAAATGTTTATGTGACCTAGGTGCAAGTATAAACCTTATGCCTTTGTCAATTTTTAAGAAACTGGGGCTAAAAGATGTGAAGCCAACATCTATACATATTCATTTGGTGGACAAATAGATAAAGAAATCGTAAGGTTCAGTGGAGGATGTGACTATAAGGTGGAAAAGTTTATAATTCTTGTGGATTTCATCGTGCTAGACTTTGAAGAAGATCAAAATTGTCTGCTAGTTTTTGGTATACCATATTTGAACACTGGAAAATCTTTAGTAGACGTCTATGAAGACAACCTCATCTTTCGAATTAGAAATGAACAAGTGAAATTCAACGTGAATAAGGTATTAAAGAACATGAAGGAAGGTAGCTCATTTATGAGAATTGATGAAGTCAAATCTTTATAAGAGAGAGAGGAAGAAAAAGAAATGAAAATGAAGATAAGGTTTGAAGAATATAAGGAAGTCTTTGTTCAAAAAGAGATTGACGAATAGATGATAGTGGAGATAGAGGTTGAGGAAGATACAGATGTCTCTATTTACAAAGAAGAAGAAGAGGAGGAGATGAAGGTGACTGAGGAAGAAAGAGAATAGTTCACCTTCTTATAAGTCAAAATGTTGAATTTAATAGACAAATCAGGGAGTTTCATTGTTTCCTATTTTGTTGATAGTTTGTTACCAAAACGGACATTACTGAACTTACTAAGTTTGCTTAATTTGATTAATTATGTCCTTATTATTATCTTGCAATGTGTAGCTTATTTGCAAGCTATGAAACTACAATTAGGTGACATGGGTGGATACAAGCCACTCATAAGTGACCAAGGTTGAGCATAGAAGGGAGAATATGTCAAGCTAATGTCGTTAACTAAGCATTACCTGGGAGCCATTCCAAGAATTAGGATAAGATTTATTTTTATTTTATTTTATTTTATTGGTATTTTGTTTTTTAATCTTGTAGGGAGTGAATTGTTGGAATTTCATGACTGGAAGTATCTCCAAGTTCCAACTCTAACAACATCACCACCTAAACATTTTAAGTTTCCTTACTCTAACCTTTTTTTCTTGTCATTTTTTATTTCCATTTATTTGTTGTTTGCTTTTCTCACATTGAGGACAATGTGTTATCTAAGTGTAGGGAGAATTTTGCATTGACATGTCATGTATGGGAAGTTTCCATATCATATTGTCTTAGTTTTTAATTAGGTTGACATGGTGTGAGCATATGTGTGAATTGTGTGAATGTGTCAATGGAAATAACTTGATGGAAGTAGTTTAGTTTTGAACATAATCATTGAACTTGCAAAGGCATATTGACTTGTGCATTTTATTTTTTAAGTATCTTTGGTTAAATATGCATGTTAATTAGGATATGACGTCAATTTGTTCATCTTAGGAAATTTGTTACATACATTTATAACTATAAGTCAATTGAATATATTTGTATCATTAATAGTCTTTCATGAGGATGATTCACTAAAAGAAATGAAGTAGGCTTTATGAAATGAAAAAAATGTGTTATATCTATTAAATGAATAACTATTATGCTGGCCCTTTTGAAACAAATCTTGGGTTATGAATATAGCTAGTAATTAATTGAGAATGTGATATAGCTGATTAACTAGGGGCATTCAAGACAAAATTTTTATCTTTGCGTCAAAAGGCTATAATGATATTCCAACTAAGTTAATTAATCAAACGTGGCCTAGTTGAGTAATTGGGGACATTCATAATAAGGTGTTTGCCTTTCACGTCAAAAGACTAAGTTAACGTTAAAGAAATAAAAAAGTGGTGTTTCAATAAACAAAACCTACTGATAATTGAAAATTGCAAAAATTTTCATAGAAGGATACTTAGTGATAGTTGCAAGTTAATTACTAATTATCAATGTATGTATACAAGTGATTTAGGTGAATGAATATGATGTTAATGTCTTGATTAGTATGTATATTTAATCCAAAGTTCTTAGACATAAATTGCATAGGTTAATATATTGGAACAACTTGAATGATTGATGTTTGAGGTTAAATTGGTTTTGTCAAGTTAGATGCCATTCTATCATTAGTGTATGTTGCATGAATTTATGTGTTATTGTTTGGTTTGTTTGAGTTTGAGTTTGTGTTTTTTTTCCTTAAGAACAAATAAAATTTTAAGTGTAGGGATGTTGATAGGTGTAAATTGTACTATATTTTTATAGATGTTTAAGTGCAGTTTTGAGTATTTTTAGATGATTATCATGTATATAGGCTTAAAATTATGATATTATTAGTGTTTGTTTATATTCTAAGTGTTTGTGTAGTTTTGAGCATAATTTGGATCTTAATTTTATGTTTCAAGAGGTGTGTGATGTGTGTTTGAGTGTATGGAAACATGAAATTGAAGAAAAGAGAAGAATTAGAAGAATGGAAGTAGGTCATGATCCTGACTTGCTTGCCACGATCGTGACAGAGAGTGCAGACAGCAATTCCAGCGAATTTCAACTTTCCAACACGTGACTCTTTTGTAATTTTAACATTTGGGGACTAGTTTTAGAACCAAATTAAATAGGTAAACCCTAAAAAGAACCCTATAGGCCTCAATAACTATTAAAGAACATAAAACACTTAAAAAAGAGCAACCATTATCTTACCAAATTAAGATTAATCCAAGGAAGATCAAAAGGAGTATCAATTATCTAACATTTTCTAGAATTGCAGATTCAATTCTATCAAGTTTTTCTTTCTTTCCTTTTTTATTTTCATTAAAATTGATGTGTAAACTAAGTTGGAAGACGTTATACACATTGATGATATTCTAATTTTATATTAGGATTTGTTCTTGACTTATTTTAACACTTTTGATTTCAATGCAATGTTTTGGGTATTATGATATTTATGTTTACTTATACTTCAATAAAAATAATCAATAGAGTGAGTCAATATTAATCTGATTAGGTTAGGTAATAAGATTAAACTACCTAATAATTCACACAAATATCTAATTGATAATCATACGAAGAGAGATCTTGTGTAAGAACTTGATTATTTGATAGATTGCTTAAGAACTAGTTGAAAATGTTAGGTTGTTTTTGTTAATCCAGAGATTGCAAATCTGGAATTTCGTCGTCAATTAAGGATTATTAATTGGGGTTAAATGATTAGGTCTTGAGAGAGAATAATCAAACTTTCATAAATCTAGGATCGACACCAAATTGAATCAAAAATGGTTAACGGAGCAAAATGATGATAGAATGAATCCTATACTTTCATACTTGATCCTCATTGTTTTATTGTGACAGCTTAAATGTTAAGTGGTTCAGTGCTCAATTTTATTTAATTGTTTAATTTCTGAATTTTATCTTCTCTCAAATCATATTTCATAACCTTAGACAAAGTTAAGTTTATTTAGTTTTAGCTAATTTCTAGTATGTTCGACACCTCAATTACTACAAGTTTACTATTCATATACTTGCAAAATATTAAGGGTTTTATATTAGGTAAAACTTGCTCAACACACACACACACAGACACACACACACATAGGATTTCCTAATATCAGCAAACAAATCAACAGCCTTAGAAAAAATTAAAAACAATCCACACAATCAAAATAAATGCAACAAAAATCTTACAAAAAAATATTATGCTCTCTCTCTATATTAGGTTGGTTTTCAGATCCCTTGAACTCAGTCTGAATTTTATAATTATAGTAACCTGCCTTTCTTCTCCTTTCCCACCTTTCTGTTCTTTACCGTTATGGAAAAAGATTTCTCTAACTTTCTTCTAGCCTCATGCTCTCTTCAACCTGATTTTAGCCTTACTCCTCCACTATTATCCTTTTACCTCAACTTCCCTTCCCTCACTATATTGTCAAGACTCTCTTTGGGTCTTCCTTATACTTCTGAAACACCTCTTGTTGTAGGTTTTGTTACAGCAAACCTGGTGACTTGTGCATCGTAACGCTAGTTAAAATAAAATAACTAGACTACTACTGTAGCAGTGGTAAGTCTAGGTCGATCCTACAGAGAGTGTGTGTAAAGTTTATGAAATGAAATTAACTGGTGTTTAGGTTTAACAGAGGGTTTTGGATTTTAAAAGAAATAAAAAAATGAAGCTAGACTAATAAAAACAAATTAAAGAAAACATGCAAAAATAGGTAAAAATGAGGAATTTAGTAGGGACCGAGGAATTTAGTCCAATCTCTTTCTACACCCTAATTAAGCATATTTCATTGATTTGTTGTTCTCAAACCTCTCCTAAAAACTATTAATCGTGGGTTAATAATTAACCCAAGTTTTCCCTTAGGTTTTGTTTAATCATGATACGATCTTTAATTAAACCTAACCATTGAATAACCTAGGATACGATCTCTAAATTTAATTAGGTAGTAACATTACGAATTAGAAAAACCGATTAATCAAGGCAACAACCACATACGATGCATCATTTAACCTAAGTCATGTTATCCCTAATGATTACGAATCATTAGTTACTACACATGAATTTCCACATAACAATTACAGATTATATCGAAATTTTAGCAATGGGTATGTAATTAAACAATTCAATGAACACATTAAAATCATCCTTTCACAATACCTAATGGGTTCATACACAAATAACCGAACAATAACGAAAATCTGATTGTTCATACACAAAACCCAAATCAATTAACATAGGATAATGTAATCAATTCTTGATCAGAGAAAGAAACAACACAAATAAGAAAATACACTTAACTTGGGTCATCGGTGTCGATGTCACCTCTAAACTAGTGTCAGGATGTTTAGCCCTCCATGAGTCTCTCCTAGAAAAATGCTTCAACTCCCATTAATATCCCTACTGAATCTCCCTTCGTTTCTTCTTCACTACCCAATCTTCTTATCTCTTTCACTATTCATTGAAGTGACAAATAAAGATGGTGGTTTTTAATCCACCTTTACTATTCATTCACTTCTCTTCTCTCACGCCTATGTTTGCCTATCGCCACTCCTCTCTTTGTTCTCTTCTGTCGCCTCCTTCTCTTCACTGTACCTAACAGGACAATTAAAGTTAGATGGCGCCGTCACTATTCACGCCTTTAACCCTCTATTTAACTCACGTTTGTTTGCGTTATATCTTGCCCAAATGTCTGCGTTTCATGCCTATAAAATGCAAACGTTGAACATGTAAACAACAACATTTGCATTTCAACTTGCATGAAACACAAACTTGGCTTGCGTTTACTACTTCACGTCATATATATAAGGGCTATCGTTTTGGTTTTGGGCTATCCCTCTATGAGCACCTCATTTTACTAGCTGGTGCATGAAACATAAAATGTAAACATTGTTCACTTATCCACCTATTGTTGCAACGTCATTTTGTCCTTCAACTTCCAGCTACTACATGCTTTTTGTTATTTTGTTATTTCTTCATGTTTCCAACAAACACTTTTAATTCTTCTGCTTTGTATTTTGATTTTTCTTGTCTTCTTCTTGTCTTTTAATTTTCTTCTTCTTGCTCCATAAAGACAAATGAGTATTGATCTTCGGAAAATGTCCAAAATGTAGTGCTTTTGACTCACTTTAATTTCTTTACTTCCAAATTGTACCTAAAATCATATAGGAATTAAATTTAATATCTTAAGCATTTTCGTATCATTAATCGCTAAGTGTAAATGATTAAACGTATCAACAATTAAACACATATCAATTTCCCCCACACTTAGCTTTTGGCTGTCCTCGGACAAAACATCCAAATTAAGTTCAAAGACCCAAAACATTTACTCAATTCCCATACTTTTCCAAGACTATATAATCATAACCAAAGATGAATGACTTTCAAAAATCATAGCAAGAATTCAACATTCAATGCTTCTGCTCATGATCAATCAACAAGCATCATCTTTAAAAACTGAGCAATCTAATGGTAGACTTGGAAAATGTGTTTAAGTAAAGTATATCTTTAAGTACACTTAACACCATTCATAATTATGACAATCCATAACTTTGCATATCATTTCATTTCTCCACCATTATAATTCACATGCAAAATCATGAATCAAAGGACTTTTTAAGGTTGTAATATGGGTAAAGGTAAGGTGAGATGTGTTTGGGTCAAGTAGCATGAAAGCCATTAAGCTAGTGAAACAAAGCAACACTCATCAAAAACTGGGTACCGTCAGCTATAATGAATGCAACATTTATATTCCACAACCCAATTCAACTCTCACACATCAATCACATAAAGCATATACCAATCTGAAGGAATCCTCATACAATTTATGCCAACAATACTTTGAAACCACAAAAGTGAACCTTCTAAGCCAACATCTACCTCGTATTTAACATACTCAAATAACATATTCATTACAACTTTAGGAAGATGCATTAATTATGAAAAACTTTGCAAACTTATGTGCACTTTTTCCTTGATAAATTTATTTAAATAAAAAATTTTCATTATTTTTCTTTTTCTTTCTTTCTTTCTTTTTCATTTCTTTTCTTTTCTTTTCTTTTCTTTTCTTGTGCTTTTCTCTTTTCTTTCTTTCTTTTCCTTTCTTTTCTTTTTTTAACATTAAAAGAAACTAGATTAATATGGGAATTTCAATGATAAGATATAACAAAACATTCCAACATTAACCAACCCTCACATATGTACACCCCCTACACTTAGAATTTTGTACATCCCCAAACTCAACAAACACAAATGTTCCACCAGCTTTTTGACCTGGGTAGGACATTTGGTTAAGCATAAAACATGTAATGTGGTTGATACAAAGAAAAAGTATAAAGCTCAAAAAGGGTTAACAAGGGAAAAATCATGTCAATAGGGTAGGTTATTTGGCTAATATAGTTTAAGAAAAACAAACAATGCCTAATCGTATCCATGTTAATGCATGTGATAAAAATGTGGTCTCAAATAGAAATTCAACGCAAAATCAAGATATACATGTCATGAAGGTCACACATTATCAAAAGACAATAAGACTGATATGAATGTGTCAGTCTAATAAAGCTCAAAATCTCACCAGCTTTGTCTACCATTAGTCATTACTCTTCTAAACATAACGCACATTAACCAATCAGAAGAGCACAAGTACATGCCAAAGTTGCTATGAAATTCTCTAGTCAATTCATTCTTTACTCATGATTAAATAATCCTATAAGCAATAGAAAACGAGAAAATGTTTCTTTCTTTGTTTTATTCTTTCTCTCATTTTGATTGAAAACTTAAAAACAAGCAAAAATAAACTAACAAAGAAACACACATGCTTAAAAAAATAATGTGAAATTTTAAAAGTAAAGAAATTTACTTCCCTTAGGTTGCCTCCAAAGAAGCGCCTTTATTTAGGATTGCTGGCTCAACTCCTTCTTCTCCTTACGTGACAAAATTATGATCTTCTGATGGCACATGCAGTTCTTCAACATGGTCTTGGTTAACAATCGTTCCCATTTAGCTCCTTCCCTATCCTCAAACTTTCAATCTCGACTGAGTCCACGCACTCAGGAAATATTTCAAAGATCTCTTCACCTTTTTCTTCCTCGTTTAGTTCCTTCAATCTGCTATGTAAAGGTAAAGAGTTAGTTTAAAAAATAATCATATACTCAGTATTTACCTCCGAGCTAAATGATATGTTCTTTTGGCTTTGAGCTCCCTCTCAACTTCTTCTTCACAAACAATTCGTTGAGGGTTGACCTTAAAATTCTCAAGCTCCTCTTCTCTCTTTAAAGTTTCCGCGCTAATATCCATTGGGTACTTCTCAGGTTGATATGGTTGCATCTCTTTGCTTTATGATGCTAAGTGGTTGATAGCTTCAATTAATTGATCCACCTGGCTTATCAAGTTATGGATTCTAAAACTTGTTTCCTATTGGAATTGCAAAGTGTTAGAAACATACACATTGACTCATTCTTCCAAGGATGTACCTGAGTCTTGATAGGAAGCTTTTGGTATGTACGAGAATTGTTAAGCTTCCTACAAACTATCATGGAAGTAATTCGGCTGATTATCCCATCCATAACAAAAGTTAGGTTGATCGGTCCAAACATTGTTATAGGATTGAGAATATGAATTAAAGAAAAAATTACTTCCATCTATATCGAAAATTTTTTTTAATCACAAACACGAAACAAAAAAATGAAAAGATCACAAAATAACTAAAAATAAATCAATTACAAACACATAAATACAAAACATCAATTAAAATCATAAACAAAAACTAAACACCGTACTCCCTGACAACAGTGCCAAAATTTGACAGGCGCGTTGTAACGTTAGTCAAAATAAAATAACAAGACTACTATTATAGCAGTGGTGAGTCTAGGTCGATCTTACAAAGAATGTGTAAAAATTTATTGAAATGAAATTAATCGGTGTTTAGGAAAATTAGGAGGGGAGTTAGATTTTGGAGTAAGAAAATAAAATGAAAGTAACTAATAAAAACAAATTAAAGAAAACATGCAAAAAATGATAAAATTAGGGAATTCGGTAGGGATCCGGTTCTTCAGGTCAATGTCGACTACACCCTGATTAAGCATAATTCATTAATTTGTTGTTCTTTTATCTCTCTTAGCAATTATCGGTCGTAGATTAACAACAAGCTCTGTTAATCCCGATTTTTCTTTAGATCCTAGTTAATTATAAAGCGCTTGTTAATTAACCCTAACTATCGAGAAACCTAGAATAAGCTCTCTAAATTTATCTAGACAACTGCCTTACGAATAAAAAAATAGACCAATCTAGGTAATAATCACACAAGCTCAGATTATTTAACCTATGTTATGTTATTTCTAATGATTCGAAATCATTAGTTGCTACATATGAATCGGGAATACAATGATTACGTATTGCATTCAATTCTAGCAATGGGTTTTCATGAAAAACTATTCAATAGAGCATTAAAATTATCATCATTCAAATACCCAATCAATCCACACAAGATAAAATAATCAAATTCAAATGAGAGAAGAAACAACAAAAAAATAAAAAAATACTTAACCCTGGTCATCAGCATTGATGTCGCCTCCAAACTGGTGTCAGGAACTTAACATTCCATGGGTCTCTCCAAAGAAAATGGTTCAGCCCACTCAAATAACCCTACCAAAGCCCGCTTCGGTTCTTCACTAACTGTTGCAAGCTTCTTTTCTCCTCACTCCTATTCATTGATTTGACAAATAAAGATTAAGGTCCACCTAATATTAACACCTCTTTCCTCTCCTGCAGCTCTCTTATGTTTTCCAGCTACTATTTGTTCTCTTCTTTTGTTTTTGCCCCTCAACTGTAGCTTTGATGTGACAATTTAATTTAATGGACAACACTCGCGGTTCACATAACTTAAAAGCCTAAGCACAAAACGTGGCATATGCGTTGTGTTGAAAGCATATGCTTGTGTTCAACACGCAAAACGCAAACGTATGCGTTGCGTTACTTTTCCCACTTGCTGCGTTTTGCTTATCTACTACTGCTTGGACGTCGCTGTTTAGCTCCTTAATGTGCTGTCTTTTCACTCCTTGCTTATTTGTCTGCTGTCACATACGTTTTGCCTTCTTCTTTGTATTTTAATTTTTTTCTTCTTCTTGTCATTTAATTTTCTTCTTCTTGCTCTATGAAGACAACTGAAAATTAATCTTTAGATAATGAACCAAATGTAGTGCTTTCGACTCACTTTAATTTTTTTTGCTTCCAAATTGTACCTAAAATCATATATGAATTAAAGTGAGTATCTTAAGCATTTTCGTATTATTAATTGCTAAGTGTAAATGATTAAATGTATAAACAATTAAACACATATCAATTATTGGAAATGGAAATTGTTGAATATTGTTAGAAATAGAAATTGTTTATGTATGTTTTGTAATTGTTGGAAATGGAAATTGTTTTATAAATGTTTTATGATTATTGGAAATGGAAATTGTTGAAAATTGTTGGAAATGGAAATTATTTTATGAATGTTTTGTGATTATTAGAAATGGAAATTGTTTATGATTGTTAGAAATGGAAATTGTTTGTGATTGTTAGAAATGAAAATTGTTTTATAAATGTTTTATAATTATTAGAAATTGAAATTGTTGAAAATTTTTAGAAATGGAAATTGTTTATATATGTTTTCTGATTGTTGGAAATGGAAATTATTTTATGAATGTCTTGTGATTATCGGAAATGGAAATTTTTGAAAATTGTTAGAAATGGAAATTGGTTTATGATTGTTTTGTGATTATTGGAAATGGAAATTGTTTATATATGTTTTGTGATTATTGGGAATGGAAATTGTTTTATGAATGTTTTGTGATTATTGGAAATAGAAATTATTGAAAATTGTTGGAAATGGAAATTGTTATGTATATTTTGTGATTGTTGGAAATGGAAATTATTTTATGTATGTTTTGTGATTGTTGGAAATGGAAATTGTTGAAAATTGTTGGAAATGGAAATTGTTTTATGAATGTTTTGTGATTCTTGGAAATGGAAATTGTCAAAAATTATTGGAAATGAAAATTATTTTATGCATGTTTTGTGATTATTAGGTATGGAAATTGTTGAAAATTATTGGAAATAGAAACTGTTTATGTATATTTTGTGATTGCTAGAAATGAAAATTATTTATATATGTTTTGTGTAATTATATATGTTGAATAATTGAATTGTTAGTTTTTGACTTAGAATGAATTGTGTTTAATGAAATTGAATTGTGTATGATGTAATCATACAAAATGAGTTATATTATATAAGATGGATATGAATATTGTCTAATGAAATTATATGTTATTTATTTTGATATATGCATTCATTTATTTTTACAGATAAATGGAAGGAAGTTCAAGTACTCCTGATCAACCCACTTCAGGAAGATACAGTGATCTAGTTTGGGCTCATGCTACATTGGTTCCCAGTATGAGGAACCATACTATTTACTTTTTTTTGTAATAAGCATTTGAAACGTTGAGGAATTACCCGATTAAAAAAACATTTAGCTATGGTTAAAGGAGATGTAGAACCCTGTAAAAAAGTAAGTTATGATGTGAAGTGGCTAATGAAAACATTGCTTAAAGAATATCAATATGAGAGAGTTAGAAGGGAAAGGTTGAATTTTGATATTGGTAGTGGAAGTTCATTTTCTAATATCCGTGGTGATTATAGAAATGTTGAAAGTGGTAGTGGTAGTGATGGTAGTGATACTGATAATGTTTCATCTCAGGCACAAGAAGAAGTACCTGAACCTGATGTCAGGAAGAGAAGAAGGCAGGTGACTAGTTTTTTTGCACCACGAGCAACTCCTGGAGGCTAACCTTCAATTCGTAGTGCAATACAATCAAGAGATGCGACTCACAATGTCGATATGGTAGTAGCTAGATGATTGTTAGTTTGTCATTTTGCACTCATTTGGTATATAAATCTCTCTCATGAGTTGAAATTATTATTCAAAATTGATGGATTTATTTCTTAATTGTTTTCAGATGATTTTCAAAACTTGGGAGATGAAATTGAGTTAAAAAGATGCCAGGAAAGTGAAGATAATTCAAAATTCCAGTCTGGCAAAAAATTCATTGACTAAGGGTAGGCACGTGCAAAGACA
Organism: Erythroxylum flavicans; assembly: GCA_027576715.1. Lineage (NCBI taxonomy): Eukaryota > Viridiplantae > Streptophyta > Magnoliopsida > Malpighiales > Erythroxylaceae > Erythroxylum > Erythroxylum flavicans. The sequence continues at coordinate 12,574 of JANZXP010024622.1, forward strand.
GAAACAATCTGTAGAATTTATTTTCAAGTTCAAATTTGAGATTTTCATAATCTTTAAAGATCATATTGCTATCTTATCAATGGAGATCTGCAACTTGAAGGGGAATAAGGATTATCTGCTGAAGATCACGAGAAGGAGAATAGAAGAAATCAAAATAGCATAAAAAGATATTCACGTGTATTGTTCACGTGTACTGTTCACGCAACATAGTTTAGGGATAGTTTACGTTTTCTGCATTCTTTTCTTCTGGTTTTCTTAGGTTTCTTAATTCTGTAGTATTTCTCTAGGAGTTTTTGAAATTTCTAGGAAAGACTAGGGATGGAGACTTTACAATTGGCTATTTCTTTATTTTTCACTTTCATTATGAGTAGCTAAATTCTTTTTCTTGATTGAGGGAAACCATGTTATCATTTATTGTGTGTAAGATGTTCCAATAAAGTTTTTGTATTGATAAATATTGAGTGCCTTCCGAATTTCTTTATACAATTGAATTGATTGATTTCTAGGTGCGCAACTAGGAATTGATTCATTTAATAGCTAGATTAATAAAATATGA
>JANZXP010024716.1:0-13122 GCA_027576715.1 Erythroxylum flavicans
GAATGCATGAATATGGCAAAAACACTTTAGACAGTCCTAACCCATTCCATATTACCAAAATACCCTTTCCAATTGGTAAGGGGATGTTACAAAATCAATGATTTTTAGCGGCTCACCCTCTCAGTTTATTGCCAAGTTATGAAGAATCGAAATTGAATCATAATTAAATCGAAATAAAAAACCATCAAATAAATTTTATTAATAACAAGAATAAAAAAACCTAAAGGTGAGTTTAAACAAAAGATCAGCACTTAACAATAGCAATTCCAATCAATATTTAATCTCATACATCAATGAAATCGACATAAAAAAAGAAAATACTATCAGAATGGATCTTGGAGGTCGTGATTGCAGGAAACTGCCTATTCTGGGAAGTACTTTGCATCAAACATATCTCCGTGCCTCTCCTCCTTCGTCTCCTTCCTTAATTGCATGATTTCTCTTTAAGTTTCTCTCGGATTTTTGCAGAAACTCACTATTTTTCCTGACACTTTTTCAACTTTCCAATCCCCCTGGCGACTGTCTTGTAATGCACTATTTATTTTGTAGCAGTCCTAGGTCAAACTTAGGGTTGAAATAGTCCAAAAATCACTCAAAATTTAAGTTTTCATGTTAGCCTGACGTAGGGCACAATCGTGACCCTGCCTGCCACGATCGTGGATGGTGATTTATCCTTTTTGTCATGATCGTGGCCTGAAGTGGACGATTGTGGCCTGAAGTGCACAATCGTGGCCCCTAGTGCACGATCGTGGCCTGACTGCTCCGGGCTCTTCCTTCTCTATCACGATCGTGGCCACTGTGCATGATCGTGGCCTATGTCTTTTAGCCCAAAACTCTTCAAATCTTCATCGTTCTTTCTTATTTACCCTGCAACACTATCAAACACATCAAGGTACCTAAAAAATGTAACAATTAAGTTCAAAGATTCAAACTAACCCACAAAAACCACTTAAACACACAGCTAACATAATAAACACATAAACACACATTTAACTCTAAATTTAACACTAAATACTTAACAAATTACACCCTAAAACATCATGAAACATGCAACTATCATCATCCCCACACTTAAACGTTTACTTTTCCTCAACCAAACAAAACAACAAAACACATAACAACACATAACACACAATGCAATAATGAGATAATGGCTTTGACTTCAAGAAATAACTTTAATCTTGGACACAATCATTCAAATTATGGTAAATTAGTAGCAAAGAAATGTGTCTAGGGGCTTTGAACTAAATATATAACAAATTCAAGACCTAAGGGTTACTTAGTTACCCTTTTCAATTGTACACACACATTAATAAATCTTCAGTTCCTCAGACTTCGTAACTGTTCCTAGGTGTAATTCCACGAAAATTCAAGCTTATTAAGTCCAGCAGGTGGTTATTTAAACACTTTTTTATTAGAACCAGGACTTAGTCTTTTACTTGGAAGCAAACATTTATGATTAATATCGATTCGGCTACTCAACTAAGTCATTTATTAAACAGCTTGGTTGAAACATTATTATAGCTTTTTTACACAAAGGCACACATTTGTGATGCGTGTCGATCCAGTTACTCAGCTACATCACATTTTCAACTAGCTACTAACTCTATTCATAACCCAAAGGTCAGCGAAATAGTAATTTATTAAACTAACACACACGTTTTTTTCTCTATTCGTTTTTATGAAAAATACTAGTTAAACTACTTAACCTAAAAGACCTCAATTTATAAATGAATGTGACAATCTAGAGGGTGCCAATTTTACACTAAGTCCAAATTATGCTGTATATTTATCCAAAGGCCCCCTATTTCACTAATTTCACAGGCTAACGATCGTTCACAACTTGATAAACTATGTACCAAAATTAAATAAATTTCCCTCAGTTTAAGCTATTGACAAATTCACACACTTCACACAATGCAACCTACTACTATCATACAGTATGTAAAATTTACATACAAAAGAAAAACATAAAATCCCTCCCCACACTTGAATAACACATTGTCACCAATGTGAGAAGGAAACACATACTACACATACACAAAGGGTAAAGACAAAAACTTAAGTAACAAAGAACAGATAAAATTAACAATATAAATAATAACAATAACTAAAAAATGTACAGAAAAATAAATAGAACAAAATAAAATAAAATTGAAGAAACTTTTTGGGTTAGACTTGGATCCTAAGGCGACAAAGGTGGTGATGGTGTCAGAGGTGGCAGTTGAATACCCTGAGACTCGAAATACTGATGGATCTATCAGATATCTCAGCTCTAGTGTCGTTATGTGCGTGCCATCTCTGCAAGTGTTCTGTTGGTCTCGGATATTGCATCCAAAACCTTCTTCTAGCCTTACTCTTCTTCTTCTTCTTCTTCTTCTAATTCTTCACTCGTTGACTCCTTCTGTCGAGGCTGCACTGCACTCGAACTCGCGTGACCTGCCCTAGGCCGTACATATGTCTTCTTGTGAATCTCCCGCAGACTTATGTTTGTGGAATGGATGACCTCCGCCTGGAGTAAATGGTAGTGATTGAGGAAGTTGGGAGGGTGAACTATTAACCCCCTTCATTCCACACTAAAATGTTCAACAATGGCCAATACTATGTACCTTTTTCCTAAGTGGTTGCTCCGCTTACGCGGAACCACAACAATGACATTAAGGATATGGGTGGACATGCATACTAGAATACTGTGATTCATGCACCAGAGTATAAAAAGTTCCTTAGTAGAACACTTTTTGGTTTCTGACTTGTCAAAAACTAGCTAACACATAAATTTGTGCAGCAGCAAGTGTTCATGTGACCAGATAATGTTGTTGTGTGCATACTTTGCGTAAAATCACTTAATACCAATCAGCTCACACCAATATTAGAAGACACCGAAATCTTCATGTTGATCAATGATGGTGGATTCGGGGAATCCACACATCTCACACATGAGTTCTACCATTAATTCATATGCTCTCCCACCTAGTCTAAACCATATTTCCTTAGTGTCCCTAGGGTCAAAGGTCAAGAAAGTAAAGAACTTCAGAGTAAGTTCCTCATAAACAGGGAGTTGGAACCGTATGAATTGGCTCCACTGTACTCTCTCAGCTAGGTTCTCTACCCACTCACGCAGTTCTAGCCTATCTAATGTGTCATCATTAAAGTATTTGGGAATTGAAATTTTCCTAGAACGAAGAAATTGGAAATGAATACCTTCCTACTCGGTGTAGATAGGAAATGGTGCTTCGAAGTCTGCCGCTCACTTCCTTCTCCCTCATCCCGTAATGTTCTGGCTTCCATAAGGCTCTTGTCAAGCTAATTGCTTAATGTGTGGCATGGTTACGGTCAGAAATGGAAGAATTTAGGAAGGTAAATATTATAGTGAGAGGTCAGAGCGTTTGAAGACTGGAAATCTAGAGAGATAAAATAAAACTAAAAGTGAAAGTAAAAAAGAAGTAAGAATTGAATATATATGTGGTGAAAAAGGTAAAATGGTAAACTTTTCATTTAAGAAAACGCGCCCACCCTATTCCTTCATAGTCACAGGCCACAAGCATTCTCAATTGCAGGCCACAGTTGTGGCTAGCAGCTGTACTCAAGTTCTTCCTTGCTCTTTTCTAATTCTTTTCTCCTTCACTTCGAGATTCGTTTTTCACTTCTCTTTATACATATGCGTGTTCTTCCTTATGATTCTGAATTCCTATTCCTCTTTTCACTTTTATTCAACCTAAACCGAAATAAACCTAAACTACAAAATTTGACTAATCTAACAAAAATTCAATAAGAAGCTAATTTTCCTATGAGTTGCCTCCCATGCAATGATTGTTTTAACGTCAGTGGCTCGATGCTAATTTTATGCTCAAGGTGGTTAGAATGAATGGTTCGATGGTAGCGTTGCCATTAATCTCAGAGTCTGAACCTTTGCTACCATATCGTCACTGCTACCGTCCTTGCTATTTTCTTTGTCTCACTTTCCCCTTCGCGAGCGCTTATTTCGGGAAGCATTCTGAGGATCCTCTATGTCCTCCCATTCGCCTCGAGGTTCAAGTTTCTTGGGATCCACCGGAGATGAAGGAGCTCTGTTCTCTCCTCCTATCACCTTAAAGATCAAGCTCTCCTTTCCAACTCATAGAGTTAGTTCGCCCTCATCTACATCAATAATTGAGCGTGTAATGGCCAAGAACAGTCTTCCAAGAATTATTAGGGTGTCCTTATCTTCAATAATGTCCAAAATATAGAAGTCTATCGAAAAGGTAAATTTACCAGCCTTTACCAGCATATCTTCTATAATCCCCATCGGTCTGCGTGAAGTCTTATCTGCCGTCTTAACCAAAAATTTGGTGGGCACTAACTCTCGTAACCTTAGTTTAAGACTGAGAGTATAAGGCATCATATTTATACTCGCACCTAAATCTAGAAATGCCCTATCTATAATGATGTTGTTGATACTACAGGAGATGAAAAAGTCCCCTAGATCATCCTTCTTCACAATGTTGGGGTTGTCCTCTAATGGTTGCTCCTCAACCTTCTTCTTGATAGACTCTTGTAGTTTGAGCGTTGACCGTATTTGGTCCGTCACTTCCTCAATCTTATTATGCTCGATTTCCCGCAATTCTTTTGCTTCTCTCTTTGCATATAACTCTCGCTGTTGCACAATAGGGAACGGAAATACTCATTCAGTCACTTAAATATATTCCATCATAGGCTCAATCAAAAGGTCTTTTTCAACTTCTTGACCTTTTTCTCTATTTTCTACTGTTTCCTGCAGTTGTGACATTTATCCATCCTGAGTCTGAGTTATGACCATGATAAGCTCCTTTGGATTTGAGTCGGTGTTACATAGAAGAGTTCCAACATTCCGAGTCAATATTGCTTCCACTAACTGGCCCACTTAGACTTCTAAATTGTGAATAGACGAAGCATGATTTTTTGTAACTTTCTCGAATTTACTCTCGAGCCTCCTATATGCTTCCTTTATACCTCCTATCTTGTCCAAAATCCTGTCCAACTTTGAATCCATTGAGCTTGTCTTATCTTACTGAAAGCTCGATTGCTCTTGAGGCCTAAACTGCCCTCCATTATTACTGTTCGACCAGGAGAAGTTAGGGTGGTTCTTCCACCCAGAGTTATATGTAATGGAGTAGGGATTATTACCCCCTCCACGTCTGAATTGCCCCCTATATAATTAATTTGCTCTAAGTCATCGTCTCTCTCTTTAGATAGCAGTCCACCGTATCATGATCCAATTGGCCATATAGCTCATACTTCAATTGAGCAGCCTTTACTATAGTTGAGGATGATGCCTTCATATTAATGAGTTGTTGCATCAAGTTGTCGATCTTAGCTTGGATTTCCGTCATTTGATCAACAGCGACAACTCCTTTATGCTCCTTATAGTTAGTAGATTGTCTACTGCGTTCACTTGCCTATAAGCAGCTATTGCTGGCCATCTCCTTTATTAACTCTTCTTCTTTATCGATTATCTTTCTCATTAATGATCCTCCCGATGCCGCATCAATGGTGCCTCTAGTATATAGGTTCACTTCGTTGTAGAATTTTTGTAGTAGGAATTCCTTCTATAAGTTATAATGTGGGCATCTCCTTTGCATATCCTTCTAATGCTCCCATACTTCATAAATAAACTTCCCATCACTTTGCTGGAAATTTGTAATTTTCTTAATAATTTTGGTGGTCTTTGTTAACGGGAAGTATTTATCTAAAAAGGCACACACTAATTGTTACCACATTGTAATATTAGCAGGGCACAGTGAATGATACTAAGCCTTTGCTCTATCCCTAAGAGTGAAAGGAAACAACGTAATCCTCACTACATCTTCCAACATTTGGTGATACCGGAAAGTATCACAGACCTTGTGAAAACTCACGATGTGAGCATTCGGGTCTTTATTTGCCAGTCTATAAAATTGGACGTTCTGCTAAAGCATATTTAGGAGGGTCGGCTTAATTTCAAATGAGACTATTTGAACCAGCGTCTAGCCACTCCTTGTTTGAAGGATTAAACCGTAGCCTCATAAAATTCATGAGGTTCCTCTGTTGTTGCCTACCAGATAGACTTCTTGATCTATGTTTATTTGGAATTCCTCAGCCATTTGTGTTTTCTCGATCTCTTCTTTTCTTCTCGCCGAGCTTTCCTAAAGGTTTATTCTAAACGAGTTACATCTAAATCTAAAGTCTCCACTGCATAACTCGAACCCTTCGTGACTCTTGTGTTCATGTAAGAGCAAACAAATTAACTATTCTAATGCCTTAAACTATATAACTAAGTTGCCTTCCCCAGTAACGGTGCTAAAAAGTTGTTCGCTCAAGGTTACATGCACTAAGTTTTACTAATTATAACCTTGGTAATTACCACAAGCACACGAGTCATTTGCATAGTACCTAAGGTATCGATCCCATGAGGAAGGAAGCTAGTCCCAAAATCTAAAGGCAGCTAAGTTTGCAATAAACCTAATTAAACAACTGATGTAGAAATAAAATCAATCAATAATCAAATTTGAGAAATTAAGGTGCTACAATATTAAACAAAATAGTAACCCACACAAATAATCTGAAACCAACCTAGAAATAACTAAGTGAGAGAAAGGGGAATTCAATTCGAAATTAAAGAAAATCTACCAATTATCCAAATTTCACTTTAACGGACCTAGACAGTCCTAAGGTGAATTACTCTCTCTCGAGTTATAATTCTTAACCATAATTGATAAACCTTAATTCAAATTATGGGAATAGTGATCTCTTAATCTGTAATTGGTCCAAAACCTAAATTAGTTTTGAATTTGTCTATTAACCTACCATGATTTTATGATCGATCTCTTATTACACGACTCTACCAGTTTGATTCAACTCTCTACCTATCGATTTACCTAACTCTTGCTAGTCCAAATCGATGATTTTTACCGGCTCACCCTCTCGGTTTATTGCCAAGTTATGAAGGATAGAAATTGGATCACAATTAAATCGAAATAAAACACCATCAAATAAATTTTATTAATCTCAAGAATAAAAAAACTCGAAGGTGAGTTTTAACGAAAGATCAACACTCAACAATAGTAATTCCAATCAAAATTCAATTTCATACATCAATGAAATTGACATAAAAAATAGAAAATACTATCAGAACGGATCTCGAAGGTTGTGACTATAGGAAACTGTCTATTCCGGGAAGTACTTCGCATCAAACGTTTCTCAATCGATTGATTTCTTTCTAGTTTCTCTCAAATTTTTGCAGAAACTCACTGTTTTGCTGGACTCTTTTTCACCTCTCCAATCCCCCTGGTGGCTATCTTATAATGTACTATTTATTCTGTAGCAGCCTTAGGTCAAACTCTGGGTCAAAACAGTTTGAAAAATCACTCAAATTTTGAGTTTTCATGTTAGCCTGACTTAGGGCACGATCGTGGCCTTGCCTGCCACAAACGTAGCTAGTGATTTATCCTTTCTGTCATAATCGTGGCCTGAAGTGGATGATCGTGACCCCTGGTGCACGATCACAGCCTGACTGCTCTTGGCTCTTCCTTCTCTGTCACGATCATGGCCACTGTGCACGATCATGGCCTATTTCTTTTAGCTCGAAACTCTTCAAAGCTTCATCGTTCTTCCCCGTTTACCCTGCAACACTAACACACATATCAAGGTACCTAAAAATGTAAAAATTAAACTCAAAGATTCAAACTAATCCATAAAAACCACTTAAACACACAGTTAACATAATTAACACATAAACACACACTTAACTCTAAATTTAACACTAAATGGTTGACAAATTGCACCCTAAAATATTGTGCAAAACGTAACTATCATGAGTATCTTAAGCAATTTCATGTCATTAATCACTAAATGTTATGGAATAATTATACAATCAATTAAGCATATGTTAATTTCCCCCACTCTTAGCTTTTAGTCGTCCTCGGGCAAAACATCAAAATTAAACTCACATGCCTATGGAATAATTATACAATCAATTAAGCATATGTTAATTTCCCCCACTCTTAGCTTTTAGCCGTCCTCAGGCAATACATCAAAATTAAACTGACAGGCCTAAAAATATTTACTCATTTCCCATATTTCCTAAGAATACATAATCATAAATAAAGATGAATGACTTTCAAAATTCATAGCAAGAATTTAACATTCAATGCTTCTACTCATGATCAATCAACATTCAATACCTTTAAAAACTGAGCAATCTAATGGTAGACTTAGAAAATGTGTTTAACTAAAATATATCCATGTGCACACTCAATACCATTCGTAATCAAGACATTCCACAACTTTGCATATCATTTTATTTCTCCACCATTAAGGTTCACATGCAAAATCATGAATCAAAGGACTTTTCAAGGTTGTACTGTAGGCAAAGGTAAGGTGAGATGTATTTGGGTCAAGTAGCGTGAAAGTCATTAAAGCTAGTGAAACAAAAGTAACATTTAATATGACATCAAGTGAAAAAACCAACATTCAATCACAATTGTGTACATCAACTATGATGAATGCAAAAACGATGTTTCACCAAATTCAAGTTGTCTCACCATAATCCACATAAAGCATAAATCACTCACAAAAGTTGATTTGTAATTATAGAGAGTGATCACTAAAAGCAACATCTACCTAATATTCAATATACTCAAATAATGCAACTTTAGGAAAGATTAATCATAAATAAATTTTCAACACATATGCACTTCCTCTTTGATACATTTATTTAAACATTTTTCTTTCTTTCTTTTTCTTTCTCTTTTCTTTTGTTTTTCTCCTTTCTTTCCTTCTTTCCCCTTTTTTTCATATAAACATTGAAAGAAACTACATCAACATTGGAATTTCAATGATATGATGTAAAATAACATCCTAAGATTATAACCAACCTATATATATATACACCCCCACACTTAAACTTTTTTATATCCGCAAAGTCAACAATTAACAAATGCTCCACTAGTTTTATGGCATGGGTAGGACATTTGGTTAAGTTTAAAAGCATATAATGTGGTTAGTACATAAAGAAGGCTAATAAAACTCAAAGGGGCTTATCAAAAGGAAAATCATATAATGGTTAGGCTAATTAACTAATGTAGTTTGGAAAAGCAAAGAATGCCTAACCATTTCCATGTTAATGCTTATGATAAAAATATGGTTTTGAATAGAAAATCAAAACAAAGATAGGATGTGCATGTCATGAAGGTCATACATTATCAAAAGACATTGAGACTGATATGGATGTGTAAGTCTAATAAGGCTTAAAATCTCACTAGCTTTGTCTACCACTTGCCACTAATCTTCTAAAGATAATGCACATTAACCAATCACAAAAGTAAAAGTACATGTTAAAGTTTCCATGAAATTCTCTAGTCAATTCATTCTTTAATCATAACTATATAATCTTAGAAGCAATAGAAAATGAGAAATTGTTTGTTTGTTTATTTTATTCTCTCTCTCATTTTGATTGCAAACTTAAAACAAGCAAGAAACAAACCAACATAGAAACACACGTGCATAACTAAATAGTACGAAAATGTAAATGAAAATAAATTTACTTCCCTTGGGTTGCCTCCCAAGAAGTGCCTTTGTTTAGTGCCGTTGGCTCGACTCCATATTTTCTCCTTACGTGACAAAATTATAATCCTCGGGTATCACAATTTGAGCCACTACCATGTAAGGTTGTTCAGGATAGGGTCTTGGTTGATAGTTCATCATATTCAGCATATGCCTGATCTTTAGATTCTCAGTATCTACTGAGTCCATGCTCTCGACAAATATTTCGAATGACTCTTCACCTTTTCCTTCTTCATCTACTTTCTCCACCTGTCTGGTAAAAGTAAATAGTTATTCTTAACAACAAATTGGAACTCAACATTTTCTCCTTGTAGCTCTTCCTCCAATTCTTCTTCTTCACAAGAAATTCCTTGAGTGTTACACTCAAGATTCTCAAGCTCCTTATCACTTTGGTAAGCCTCTACGCTAACATCCTTTAGGTACACATTAGGTTGGTATGGCTGATCCTCTTTGATTTGTGATTCTAGGCGTTCGATCTTCGCTACCATCTCAATAATTTGGCTTGCCATATTATAGAGTCTAGACATTGTATCTTTGTGCAATTGCCTCATATTCTGCTGAATTTGCATCATATCCTCTTAGAACTACTATACACTCTCCTGAAGTTACTATTGTATACTCTATTGGAATTGAAAACTGTTAGCAGTAATAGTCTTAATAAATTCATCCAGAGATATATTTGAGTTTTGCTGGCTTTCCAGTTTTTATGCACTAAACCATGTATCCTGCCAGTGTTGCCTTTCATCCTAGTAAAATTGTAGGCTTTTTTTTTGGATGTACTATATATTCTATTGAATTTGCTAATACCCTATTGAAACTGCTACATGTTCTGTTGTCATTAAAGATTGTTTGCAATTGTAATATCACTCATATCTTCCAAAGATGTACCTAAAATTTGTTGGTTCTCCACATCTTGGACACTTTGCTTTCCATCATTTTAAAATTATAGAATATTCTGTTGAATCTATTGCATATTCTGTTGAATTTATAGCATATCTTATTGAAGATGAATACTACTAGCATTAAAAGTCTTGATAAGGTCATCCAGAGATGTACCTGAGTCGTGATAAGAAGCTTCAGGTCCATGTGGGAATTGCAGTGTGTCCTATATACTATCATAGAAGTAATTATGTTTATTATCCCATCCAGAATTAAAATTTGCATGATCACTCCAAACTTAACTATAAAATTGGGAATGAGTTATCAAAGAAATTACTTTCTTCCATGAATATGTATTTTTGTTTCACAATTTAAATCATTAATACTAAACGAAAAGTGAAAAGATTAAGAATTAACTTAAAAGAAACAAATTGCCAAAAAATATGTACTTGCATAATGCTACGTCAAAATAAAACTAGACCTACTATTACTATAGCAGTGGTGAGTCTAGGTCGATATGTTTGGTTAGCTTTCATAATGAAAATAACCGGTGCTTAGGTTTAGGGGATTTTGGTTTTAAAATAAGAAAATAAAATGAAACTAAACTAAACTAACAAAAGCAAATTAAAGAAAACATGCGAAAAATGATGAAAGTGGTGAATTCGTTAAGGACTTGGTTCTTTGGTTCTATTTCAGCCTACACCCTAATTAAACATATTTCATTGATTTATTGTTCTTTTACCTCTCCTAGCTACTATTAATCATGGGTTAATGGTAAACTCTACTAACCCTAGTTTTCCCTTAGGTTATGTTTAATCAAGACACGATCGTTAATTAAACTTAGCCACCAAATAACCTAGGATACGATTTCTAGATTTAATTAGGCAACTATATTACGAATTAGAAAAATTGATTAATCAAGGCAAAAACCATATACGATGGGGTCATTTAACCTAAGTTATGTTATCCCTAATGATTACGAACCATTAGTCAAATGAATTTCAACATAACAATTACGAATTATATTGAAATTCTAGCAATAGGTTTGTAATAAAACAATCCAATGAACGCATTCAAATCATCTTTTCATAATACCCAAAAAATGGACATAGGAAAACACAATCAATTCCTAAAGAGAGAAAGAAACAAAAAATACAAAGGAGGAATGGTTAATCGGGTCATCAGCGTCAATGTCACCTTTAAATTAGTGTTGGGAAGCTGCCCCTTCATGGGTCTCTCATGGTTGAGAGCTTTGGTTTCTCTCTTCATTCTCTCCCAAAACTCCCAAAGCTTTTCTTAATCAAAAGCACTCATATTATTTCATGTCTCATGACTGTCACCATTTAGACGCTTTTCTCTAAACAAAACATCCAAAACCTTTTAAAACAAACCCTCATTGTCACCTATTGCTATTAAAAACCTAGGGTTAAGGTGGTGAGGTTTCCATCTCACCCGTTTGAGAGTTGCTGCATTCTTTCTTTTATTTCTATTAGCATTTTGTTCTTCTAGTTTGATTGTTTTGGTCCTCATTGCGTTCACTCTGCGCTGCCCTCTGGCTCCTTTACTTTCCACCTTTGCTTTATACCTTAAACGCTTGGCAGCTAGCTTACATGCAAAATACTGCACAGCTGTGAGGCATGTCTCACGGCTATGCAATAATTCTAGCAAGCATGCTTCACCCTCTATTCTTTCATGCGTTATTTACTTCAAGTGCAGTTATCCACTAAGATCTTTTAGCAGCCGACACCTATCCAAGCTTTGTCCTCTTGCTAGCCATCCCACATTGCATGGCTATGAAATTTTCTAGATGGTCGTGAGCTATATTGCTTCATGATCTTGTTATTTTCTGGTCTTTACTTTCCCCAATCTTTCTCATTCTTGCTACATGAAGACAAGTGAGTGTGATTCTTCAAAAAATGACTCAAATATAGTGCTTTCCACTCTATTTAACTTCTTTGCTTCTGAATTATGCCTAAAGCCACATATGAGTCAAAGTGAGTATCTTGAGTAATTTCATGTCATTAATCACTAAATGTTATGGAATAATTATACCATCAATTAAGCATATGTCAAAATGACTGATAGATCAGTCTACCATCCAAGAGGTGTGGTCAAGGATGTTTTGGTTAGAGTAGACAAGTTCACCTTTTCCATAGATTTTGTAATCTTGGACATACAAGAAGATGTGGAGACCCCTATTATCCTTAGGAGGCCATTTTTAGCTACCGCTCAGTCTATCATAGATGTTGACGGGGGTAAACTAACTTTGAGAGTGAGGGATGACAACATGTCGTTTAAAGTATCCAAGATTAAAAGCAATTCTCTTAAATTTACGTAGGCATAAAAAGCGATTAATCTTGCAAGGAAGTTGGGTAGGGTTATCCTTGTAAGAACTCATTAGAGCAATCTCCAATTCGACAAAAGACTCGAAAGAAGAAAAAAATAGAAAAGGAAGGGTGGTGAGAAGTATAGTCCGGTAACTCAGGCGATTTTATGGATGTTCTAATGGCGCTACCATCACATGACCCATTTGAACCACCATGAGCCAACAAAGAATGTCGAGCTAGTGACGATAAACAAAGCACTGCATGGGAGGCAACCCATGATTTTCAATTCTTAGTTGTTCATCTTTTATATTAGTGTAGGTTTCTAATTCTATTTGTGTGTGTTTTTAAAGTGAGCGAA